>PVQA01001823.1:0-15812 GCA_002980515.1 Fusarium burgessii | reverse complement strand
GGGTAAGGTATATTTAGCCCTTTTATATATTTATATATGTTCTTTATCTTTATATTACTTTAAGCCCTTAACTTTATCCCCTTACAATAGCTATTAAATTTTTAATGCATACCTATTAATTGCCTAAGTAAATAATTGCTTGGCTGGGATAGCCAATTTGATTAAACTATAAGGTGGTTTTACATGGTAAAATTAGAGTGCTATTTACACCAGTTGGTGTGCCTAATAATTAACCTGATATAGAAATCCCCATTTCTTTTTACATTTTAAAACAGGGTTATCGCTTTGACGCCAAATCAGAACCAACGGAATGCGGGAATTGTCACATTGTTGGTGATTGCCTGTCACGGCTGCAGTAGTGTGTTGTCTCTTGTCTCACCTGGGAGGCCTACCATTACGCATCCGTTAGGCGTCAATAAATATCCTTCATTATCGGCCTCCCATTTCTTGGACTCTAAGAATCACCACCGTCTTTTATTTATATTTATACCATTTAACCACAGTTCAGAACCATGGCTACAGACGAGACAGCCTTACTTGAGGCCCTCTTTCACCACCTTGTACTTCCGCCTAAACTCCCACAAAGTTTCGATGGCGATAACATCGCTATCTCTCGGAGCCTCGGGGAAAGGTTAATTTATGCCTCGAGCATGTTCCGCGATATCGGCGATACCAAGGTCTGGCAAACGCTAGAGGCGTCATTGCAGGCCACGAAGAACTTGCATGAAGGTCCTCAATATCAAGATGATCTCTTGAGGGCATTCAAGGATGTACAAGATTCTAATGGTGCTGTGTGGCTTGGGCTTCACGTCGAACCGCAGAACGCCGCTCTGATTATCCATGGCGATCATGTGTATGTCATCGCATATCCTTTCTAGTCATTAAATATAGATATCTAACTTCTCCTATAGAACTGGTCGTGTAATCTTTGAGGAATTCCAGACCGCGGCACCAGTTTCCGATGTTCTCAAGACAGAACATGCGCTCACTTGGGACTTCCCGAGTAGAGCCACCGCGATCTTGCCCAGCGACTTCAGAAACGAGTCTTTCCTTGAAAATCTGACACAATTTCTCGAAGAAGCCAGCTCCAAGGCCTTTGATACGTTTGCAGCACGCGCTTCTAAAGGAGGGCAGTCGATTGTCGAGATCCGCGATTGTCCAAGCTCAGCCCTCATCAGTGAGATACTCATGTCTCTTCTGGAGGGGATTGGGAACCCAGTCTATCCCCGTCGACTGCGCAAGCGAGTACGTGACGATATTGTGTTGGATGAATCTGAGATCCCCTGGAGACGCTCGCCTTACTGGCTTGTCCTTCGTGTCACCCTTGGGCGAATCCTGTCCACCCTGCTGGACGACGCCCACGAGGCGATGGGTCGGGTCTATTACAAATTCATCGTCTGTGCAGTACTAGCCAATCTCCTCAGGGACTGTGTGGGAAACCTTCAGCCAGAGATGACGCTCATGCTTCAGGCAAAGCTCTGTCGGCGCCTTGCCAAGTTAGAATCGGAGAAGAAGGCTGCCTCTGGGCGTTTGCGAGAGGTATATGACGACTTTTTCACCGCAAGCAGCAGCTATTTTGGGACTATCGTAGCTGATGCTAGGGCTCGCGTCGCCAGCTCGTGGGAAGAGTACAAACGGGGCGTCGTCCGCCGTATCCCTTCTCTTCCTTTTCGTGCTTCCGAGAGTGATCTCCTTCTAGATTTGCCCAACAGTGGTCCGGTTCTTCTGCGCTTGCTATCCCTGAAAACTAACCCTACAAGGCGTCAGGTGTCTGTGGACCTTTCATCCCTGAATGAAGGGACAGTTTCTCAGGTTAACCAGCTTGCTGGCAAGTACAGTGCACTGGTCGACTGTGGGGAAAATATGGTGGGTTATACCACTCTCTTTTCTTCATCCTCTTCAGAGAGAACATGCGAGGAACTTGCTATCAAGATCGAACATTTCATTGAGACTGTTGGGGATGCATATATGGGCAACTCATTGCTAATGAGCCGATACCTTCTCCAGCTATTTGAGCTGTGGATGCGCATGGATATGGAAGCAACTACAGTCTGTCCACTCCTGACGGAGTTTCATCCAATGTTTGTTCCCAGTTCGTTGGATGTGCTTTGTTTGCAAACCAGGCAAGAGTTGGAACGTCTTAGCCAAGTTCAGCAGTACATCAAGTCACGAATAAGTGCCCTTGATGTGGATCATGAAACCATCTTCAGCGATCCTAGGAAGACTAATTCTTTCCCTCTCAGATTTGTCTACTCTACGAAATCGGGAGAGGGACTGGTTGTTCTTGGTGAACAGGTCGATGCCGTGTCGCAGAGCTTGAGATCGCGCAAGCAGGCTGAGCTTGCCGACCTGACACGGCAGTACGATGAGCTCACCCAGGAGATGCAAGGCCGGAAATGTACTTGTACTCGGTTACCAGACGGGAAGATGGATGTTCGTGGCTGCACAAAGTGCTATAAGAAGCGCGGTCGATACAAACTCAAGATTTACGCTCATGAAGATTTGCTCCCACCGCCCAAGAAAGGTCCTAACAAGGCCCAGCGAGCAGCACTTCTCCTCCAGCTACGCATGCCAAGTTACCTTTCCGCGTACCGTTCAGCCGTCTGGAAGTTGCTCATATTGGGGGCCAAAGTGCCCTTAGGCAGCAAAGGCGCACCCAAACTGCTCTTCAAAGACCTCAATCTTCTCCAAGAGTTCCCCAGCACGCAAACCTCGCTAACCATGGCGTCACGCAAAAAGTCTTTTCGCCAGACGCACTACGGGAAAATGAAACTGCCCAAGAAACCTTCACAAGTTATGTTCCCATTTGGAGCAGAATTCACTTACTATGATAGCTCGTCTGGTCTCTGGGCAGACCAGCTCCCAGAAGTTCCATGGTTCCAGCATTTGCTGGGCTCCTGGCTACCAATGGGAATTCCAGATCCATACGCATCTGCCGAGGATTTCTCACCTAATGATGCATACCATCCGTCCTCGTACGAGATCATGGCTAATGAATTGATCTGTCCCCCAGAACTATCAGTACATGAGTTTTCAGCCTTTCAACGAGCAGTCTCTGGGAGGGCTCGACGATGGCTGGTCCTTCTCGTTGAGTTGGGAAGCACCAATTTAAATTTCAGCAGCGAAGCTGCCATGAAGCTGTTGAATCGTCTCTCTCTACAAGCCGGCCCAGCAGTCCGAGACAGCGACATCTTACGTGAAGTACACAGTATATTCCACAATCAGGCCTTTTGCGCAAGACTATATGAGTTGCTTCGGGGTCGGTTGGATGCCTTGACGTCGAGCTGGCGAGAGGTGCATTACATGAATGTACTTGTGACAATCAGCTTACGGCTATATCATCTCTGTCAGCAGGGCTTCCGATCGAAAGCTGGAACATTGTTGGTCAGTATTCGATCGATTACTTGTGACTGGATAGTCCACCTACGGAAGGAAATTAGATCCACTTCTGAAGGCGAGGTTGCACGTAGAGCCGCAACCTTTGCGTTCTGGGCTGCTCTACTGAATCGTCGGACTTTCTGGGCCTATAGGGATGCGGAATACACTCTCAGTGATGAAGATGCTCAGAGTTTCTTCCGAGCATCGATTGCGCTCCAGGAGAATCTGGTCATCAATCTTGACCAACTGGATCCAGTATTGAAGCAACTACTTATTGACGACTTGTCTAGTTCCTACAGTATGCGGGATCTCATCAAACAGTGGTTCAATAAGCATCATAGGCTGCTAGAATGGTCCATAAACGAGACATGGACGGACTCAGGAGCCTTCGCCACGAGATCATATTCACCCTGGAAAATGCTCTCTGGCCCCCATCGTTGGTGGGTAACATCACAAATTGCAAGAACAAAATGGACATCTCCACAGGTTGTACATTACCACTTGCTACAAGGGCACCTCATCGTCGATGGAAAGCCTCTAGGGAGGCTACCTCTTCAGATGAGACAAGATCCAGCCATCCAAGAACTCTTTGGAGAACAACATCTACTCACCCGTCCCTCAAGCCTTCTCGAGTATCAGCTGGTCAGTGAAGTTGAGAGACACCAAATACACTTTGGTTTCAGAGATGGCCAAATTGTAATCCGGGCCATTTATCGAGGATCCCTCCTGGAATACGTCCCGCGAGCCACCTTTAAGGGCACTGCTGATTGGGATTTGCCTTCTGATCTGACCGATGATTGTGTTCACTGGTTGAATCTACATACCGGTATGCTTGAAATGCGTCGGAAACCGTGGATATGGAGGACGAAGAAGTCCACCTGGATCCTCGATACCAGAAATCGGGTAGCTATCCGTAACCAAAATAGGGACCCCAGGTACGGGAAGCTGACTCTGGGTACCAAACTCGTTGAGCCTAGGTCAGAGATCGGGCAGAAGATCACGAGCATCTTTCGACATTTTGAGGATGCAGACAAATTAACAATATATCAACCCGTCGGAAAGGGCCCATTATCTGTGGAAATGAAGCGACTCGAAATTCGCTTCTCGGTTAACACCAAAGGATTGCTAGAGTCTCCGCAGCTAGCGTCTGAGGTTGACCCTCACCAGGATGCTGGAACCTTTTACGGGCTTTCAAGCCAGATAATCCTGCGTAATGTCTTGAACCCAGAACGAAGAACAGTCCTCGTCCCCATTGGCGAGGTTTACCCGCGACGCCGGTCAATACACGTCGACGTCAGGGTTGCCAACCAAGGAATATATGCTAGTTTCACCATCGACAAGGTTCTAGGCCGGCTAGATTGTCCTCCGGAGCCACTTCTACTCTATCTCAAGGCAACTCTACATGCCCTGACCTCGTTCCCTCTTCCGGATGACCTGACGCTCCGTACTGGGACCGAAGAAGCTCGGCACTGTCTCTTTGCCGCACGCAGCCAACCTTGGAGTCCACTAAAAGGATATCCACAGCAGGTTCTTTCGATACTCAAGTCTCTCTCTCCTAAAAGATACTTGTATCCGCCAGGCCTGGAACTATATCAAAAGGTAGAATGGGATAATAACTTGACGATGTGGATTCAGCATGAGGAATTTACCTTTCTCGTTGACTCGATTCTCTTGCAGTCACAACAACTCGAGGTCTTTGGAGAGAATACCACTACGGATTTTAACATGGACCCACGACTGAGTACCCCGGATCTCTTGTGTCGTCGAGGGCGAATCCGCAGACAACTCTACGAACGTGTTTCTTTTCCTTCCGACATTAACGCTCTGACGGATTCTTTGAAAACGGTACTCTACGATCCTACCAAACATTTTCAAGCCAAGGAGAGCTGTCGTGTTTATCAGACTATACGTGCTTTGAGAGCTAACTCCAATGACATACCCAAGCTTACAAGCTTGTCGCCACTTGTTGAGAAATGGGCCAATGTTGGAGGCTTCGATGATAATTTGCTTGCTATGGACATTGAAGCGCTTCTCAGTACTGAGATTTCCCAATCCTGGGGCTCCCTTGTGCAAATTTGTCGCAGAGAAGGTCAGTTGCAATCGTACAAGGCCTACTTTCAGCTTGCCCTGTTGGCATTCAATACAAACATTGATCTGAATGTTGTTCAATGGCTCGTGGCTCTTTACAAGGCTCCGAGGCTTAAGGAAGTCGAAGCTCCCAACCATTCATACTTCTCCAACTTCTGCCTCTTGGAGAAGCCGTCACAGGACAGCATCAGATCGCTAATCCTGGCAAACCAGCCACTCTACGACCACATCTTCCAATCTGGAAAGAAAAACCGAGTTCGCAACAAGATAAAAGTGACTGCTGACCAATATGAGGAAGGACAAATGGACGAAGCCACTCACATCGCATCCCGTGTCATGGATGCATGGCCTCATCCACCTCGTTCAGTCACTGAGTTCAAGAGTGCAATACACCACCTAAAGCTTAAATATATCCACGTTGATAAAGCTTGGAAGGGTTTGGGGCCAGAACTTCACAGGTTGTTGCATAATCTCGACCTTTCGGAGTACCTCAACCAGCTTGAGGAGATAGCTTTGCGCCTCTATCAACAGCAATCTGGTGAACAGAACAAGGTAGTGAAGACGATCTGGAGTTTGAAACCGGGGCACTTGACATATTCTCCATTCATCCAATCTCAAAGAACATACCGTATACCTAGCCTTGGAGAAGATCTCATGATACTAAAGCATGATATTGATTCCAGCGTCGGCGCCAAGTCTTTCCCGATACGCGAAAGAGAATCGCATGAAGCTGCTACCGAACACGGAGATTGGCAGAACAGCGAAGTCTCTAGGGCACTATCGATTCTACCGGACAACCTATCGGTTCTTGAACAGATCATCAAGCGGTTTTCTGTATCATCAGAGACAACCCTTCGAAAGCAATATAGCAAAGACCTTCAAATGTCGCTCATGGCCCTGATTCAAGACCGCAGTAGATCCTCCAGCGTGTCCAAACCGACAGCACTCGCTGGGGATACCAGGTATGAGAGCATCATGGCTCTCCATGAATTATGCGAGTGGGAGGATAAGATCCGAGACTCGTTATCAGTCCAAGTTACAGGTTTCGCGTGGTTGAACAAAGGAGGGCTCTGGCCATGCCTTTCTCGAGTCGCCCTCCTAGAACAGTTGAGATATACTAACAGTGTCAAACTCGGTCTTGAGATGAAGGCAGGGCTAGTACATTATGGAGTCCTCATCACAAAACTGCAACGACTTCTCCGCATGCATGATGCAACCCTGTATGGTGATGAAAGGCGTTTGCGCGAGAATCATGAACTACAAGCTCACTCAAACTGGAGGCCCCTTGATCATCCGGAATGGCTTCTCTTGGAAATTGATAACAACTTGCTCATTCGCCCATCCCAAATTGACGTTGCTAGAGCTATCATCTCTCCAGCTTCTGCTTCCAACTCGGTTCTCCAGATGAATATGGGACAAGGTTTGTACAACATGGCTCATGTTGCCTTACCTAGTAACGTTATTATTCTAACAGACTTCTTCGTATAGGAAAAACTTCGTGTATCATGCCAATGGCTGTAGCAGTACTGGCTGATAGGACTAGGCTATGCAGACTGGTTGTTCCTCGCCCCCTTCTCTTGCAGACAGCACAAGTTATCCAGAGCCGAATAGGTGGACTTCTTGGTCGAGCCGTTCGTCACGTTCCCTTTTCTCGACGTTCACCTATGCGATTAGAAACTATCAATCTTTTTCAGATCATTCACAAAGACATACGTGATTCGGGCGGTGTTATGCTCTGTCTCCCTGAACACCTCATGTCCTTCAAGCTCAGTGGGCTTCAGCAACTAGTGGATGGTGAGCTGAAGCGGGCCAAGAGGATGGTAGACATTCAGCGGTGGCTAGAAGCATCTTGTCGTGACATTCTAGATGAATCCGACTTTACACTGTCGACAAAGACCCAACTGATATATCCCAGTGGGATACCTATAACGGTCGACGGCCATCCTCAACGCTGGCTAGTCGTCGAGGAGCTTTTGTCGCTTATCGAGGGCCACACTGCCTACCTTAAATCAAAGTTCGGCGGTGGTATCGAGATTATGCGGCGTCATCAGGGCTATCCGATTATTCATTTTTTGCGTGCTGAAGTCGAGGACAGTCTCACCTCACTCCTGATAAATGACGTCTGTATAGGCCGGCTTTCCCAACTCCAATTCAAGAGTCCAGACGATGTGAATGCTCAGAGAGATGTGAGCTTGATTGTGTCGGGTATGGACATTGATATATCTATATGGCAACGAGCTGCTGAGGCATTGACCGATGATGTCTTTGGTTTGAAGATCCTTTATCTCCTCAGAGGTCTCATCTCCCAACGTTTACTATTAACATGCTTGAAGAAGCGTTGGAACGTGCAGTATGGGCTGCATCCCCAACGAGTCCCCATCGCGGTCCCTTTTGAAGCAAAAGGAGTACCCTCGCCGACCGCAGAGTACGGCCACCCAGACACGACTCTGATATTAACCTGCCTAGCATTCTATCAGACCGGTCTTACAAAGCCCCAAGTGGTTCAATGTTTGCAGCATGTTCTCCGCTCCGATGATCCCTCCATGCAATATGAACGACTGGTTCATGGGTGCAAGCTACCAGCCCACCTCGAGTACTGGAACTTTCTTACTGTGGACGACGAGGCCCAGATGGAGGATCTCTGGACGTATCTAAGGTTCGACACAAGCGTAGTAAACTACTTTCTGAACAATTTTGCATTCCCAGCGCATGCCAAGCAATTCGGAGTTAAGCTGCAGGCTTCTGGCTGGGACATCCCACTGGTTTCAAACGACGCCTCCTCGAGAACTCTGACGACAGGGTTCAGTGGAACCAATGATAACAAAAGAATGCTCCCCCAGACAATCAAGCAGGACGACCTACCTAGTCTAGTACAAACGAACGCAGAAGTCCTCAGTTACTTGTTGGAACCGCGGAACCAGCGGTGCTACCAAGCTGTTGATAGTAATGGTCGACACCTTACTGAGAGGGGCCTATTGGAACTTCTTCGTCGGGAAAAGATACACATTCTCATTGATGCGGGAGCTCACATCCTGGAAATGGAAAATCATGATCTTGCTGCAGCCTGGCTTGACATTTATCCTGACGCTCAAGGAGCTGTCTATTTTGATCGTAACAGCAGGATCATGGTACGTGCCCGTTTTCAGAAAGCTCCTGTGCCTCTACTTGCAAGTTCATTTGCGGAAAATCTGGAGGAATGTGTTGTATACATTGATGAAGCACACACTCGTGGTACGGATTTGAAGTTACCGATTCATGCCAAAGGGGCTGTCACACTTGGCCTCGGCCAGACAAAGGACCAGACAGTCCAAGGTAAGCAACAGACTTGATCCCTAGCAGAGGATGGAACTAACATATGTAGCCGCCATGAGACTCCGACAACTTGGATCGACCCAATCAGTAGCTTTTATTATGCCCCCCGAGGTGTATCGAAATGTCCTTGACCTGCGACCCATCGACGACCAGACGCATTCACCTGTGATGTCTTCAGACGTGGTTTACTGGTTACTAGAGCAGAGTTGTAAAGCAAATGAAAAGATGATGCCTCTCCATACATCACAGGGATTTGACTTTTGTCGGCGGACTAATGCCTTATGGAAGTATTCCAACTTCTTCAAAACCCCAGAGGACAGGCTACAGCTTCTAGATGCTATACAGCAGCGCGAGGACCGAACTCTTGAACAGCTTTATGGTCCCAGAGAGTCCGTTTCAACCACAGAAGCCATTGCCGAACTCGACTTCGAATGTCTAAAGGCGTTTGCTACCAGTTTGTGTGAGCAGAAGCTCGATCTGTCGGGAGACTATTTGTCCGCGTTTGAAGAGCTAGAGTTGGAACGAGAAGTCGAGTTCGAGTTCGAACAGCTTCGCGAGAAGCAGAAGCCCGTCAAGTACACCGCGTTCACTTTCCCAGGACTGGACCCAGATATTACACGGTTCGTCAATACCGGACATCTTCAAAAAGGCGGCAGTTTCATACAAGCATTTGGCTTCCTGAGCAGTACCAAGATAGGACGCAAGTTTGGCGTACAGAAGACATCATCCAGGCTTTTTGTCACGAAGCAGTTCACTAAGAGCATTGCAAGCAACCGTCTTAAGAAAGACCACGAAGTTGTCGTAAGTCCTCCGCTCCAGTAATGGGTTGAAGCTTTTCACTGACTCGAGCAGCGGCCTGTTGAATGGATTCTCTGGAGCTCAGAGACGGAGACTGCTCTCATTGTCATTCCGGAAGAGGCCGAACTTCTTCTCACGATGCTCCGCAGTGTGGGCAAGACTGCTGTGTCACTGTTAACCTATGCTGCACCCGTCACGAAGTCTATGTGGCGATTCAATACACTAAACTACTTTACAATTCCAATGCGAGAGAAGAAAATATCATTTCCTCCATGGCTATCGATAGTAATCGGAGTTCTTGCAGGAAGGTTATACTTCGATTACAGCGAGTATGAGTCCCTGGTTTCATGGTTAGGTATCAGCCGAGAAGATGAGTCGCCAGCGGAAGTGCCGAATGAAACCTCGCCGGAAACAGCTCTAGTTTCACGCGGCCTTTTCGTTGACCAGCCTCTAAAGTTTCTTCTGGAGTGGCTTACCTATCGACGCCAGACGCAGGACATTATGTACACCCCGATGGGCCATGTGTGTCAGAGAAAGAAACTCGACAGTCGGCATTCCTTTTTTATTTCCGCTATAGCTTCCCAGAATGCAGGTGAAGTACGTCCTAGTGCCCAAGGAGGGTTAATGACTAGCGGTACCAAATTGGTTACGGGCGGCAGCGATGATGATAGTGACTGGGAAGGTGAAGACGATCTGACGCTGTTTGCCAACGAACGAATGAAAGAGGAACCGGAGGTTGATGAATGAATAGAGCCACGAGGTCCTAAGCATCATGGGTAGGACATTTTCCTCAAACTACAGTACTAAGGCTGCTTGTAATTTATTAAATTCCATACTTTTTAAACTCCCGTTTTAGTGCATTGCTGACGACCTAGAACCTCTCTACTTGGATAGTCTCCAGCACGTTAGATCCATGGCTCAAGCAATCCTTTCCATTGTCAACGGCTTCACTCGGCCTAAAGGAGGTCTATTCGAATTCGAAAGTATGCAGTACCTGTTAGAAGGTATACTGAAGCCATACATATTCTCCTGGCCATGCTGGGCAGGGTCCAGTGCAGGATACATATCGAAGAGATGTCTTTATCAAACATTCTGCGGCATACTGATACCCAAATAATCTAGAGATATTTATTATCATCCTGCTGTAACATAGTTCCTTAGCGTGATTAAATTAAGAGAATATTTACTTAGAAGCTAATATAAGAGCTTAAAGATTTGCACTCGCATTACTTCTATTGTTAAAATGGTTGACTGCTTAGTTTTATTTCAAAATTATTACTTTTTCAACTGCGAATTAGAAAACCTTAACTTCTTTCGGGCTTGTGCCTGTAAATCGTCTAGATATTTCAGCTTTACCGTTCTATGAAAACAATACTAGTGTCCTCATAACTAGTCTCCAAGGGAAGTTCTTAAGGGCAGCGGTTTCAAAGTAAGGCTAAACGGTTGTAACACTAAGTATTTTTTATTTTTTGCTTCCAACCGACAAGGATAAGCATTAGAATTCTAATAACGAATCAAGGTACAATAAAAGGAGAAGCGCTTATAATAACATTTATCCATAAGGGAAAACATACAGGCTTACTTATGTGCTTATAATTCTATGTTGTTATATTTTGCCGTTTTATATGTAATCGCAACGGTTCCAAGCCTGTCCTCGACTTCTGGGCCACGAAAAGGATTAAATAATCGATAGATCAACTTAATGTAATATCTGTAAAGGGTTAAGGAAAACGACCTTTTTAATAGATCAATACACAAGATCATATACCTCGCTCACTCTATATATGCTCCTGGGCGGATGGGCCAAGGAGGTAAATGTATAGTTAGAATAACATAAAATAATCTCCCAATTAACAAAAGGCTGACTATTGGACTTTTTTTGCTATTAATAATTATCTGAAAGCTTTCTGCGTCAGTTCTGTTAACTGTTGTAAGCATTTGAATTGGGAGTTGGCGATGAGTTGCTGACATCATTTCGTTGTCACCAAAAGCAACAGAACAGTATTAGTCGACGTCAATGTTGGATTGACAACAAATTGACGATGAATTGTGCGGTATTTGTAATTTGATCTTTAAATTTCATCATTGTGAGTCAATTGGAGCCTCACAACTAAATTCTTTCTGAGACCATGGGAAAACTGTACAACATATCGATGACGTGCACTATGCAGATCGGCCCGGTATTCCATAGTGTTAGCGTCATCGGACAGTTCAACGTGGCATTTATAGACACTTACGTTCTTATCATCATGGCTATTTTATTGTTATATAATACCCAACAGATGTCAAGCACCATATTCTCTACATTGCAAACTCATCTGCATAGCACAACACCATCGACCAAAGCATTCAACACAACATGGCTACTCGTAAGTCAAAGCACCTGGAACAATATAATCTGGCATTAAACTAACCGTAATCCTTTCTTAGACCACGCAAAGAACGAAGACCTCAAGGCTGGCGCCCTCTTTGATGTGTCGCACATCACTGCCGTGGTTACTGGCGGCGCGACTGGCATTGGTCTCATGATAACCCAAGCTTTACAGTCCAATGGCGCCAAGGTGTACATCACAGGTCGTCGTAAGGAAGTCCTCGAGCAAACCCAAAAGACCTATGGTACAGGTCCTGGAAGCATTCATGTCCTCCCTGGTGACGTCAGCCAGAAGGACGAGGCCATCCGTCTCGCGAAGGAGATAAGCGAGAAGGAGCCCAACGGTATTCATCTCCTCGTTAATAATGCCGGCATTGCAGAAGATGATAACACCAAGTTTTGTAAGTTTACGGACTCAACAATTGATAATTCTTGCTCACAAGCTCTGCGACACAGCATCAGCTGGAGAGCCTGATATGAGTGATGCCAAGGCTATTTCAGAACACTTTCTAAAGACCGAGCCCGAACAGTGGGCAGACACGCTAAAGACTAATGTGACCGGGCCTTACTACATGTCCATGGCCTTCCTCCCACTACTCGCCAAAGGTCGTGATGCTACTCCAGGCTATTCCTCCCAAATTGTCAACGTCTCCTCGATCTCAGGATCCATGAAAGGCTCCAGCATGGGTCAACCAGCCTACGCCACCTCCAAGGCAGCTGTTACCCACCTCAGTCGTATGATCGCCACTCTCAGCAAAGATGTCAAGGTCCGAGTCAATGTTATTGCACCTGGCCTATTCCCCAGTGAGATGACTACGGGAGAGTCTAATGAGGGCAACAAGAGCAACATCGACAAGAAGATGACCAATCTGGCTGGGCGACCTGGTCATGACACTGATATGGCTGCAACTATTCTGTTCCTTGCTGGAAAGGGCGGCTTGTTTTATAACGGCCAAATCGTTTATCCTGATGGAGGTAAGTTTCTCTTCATTGGCTTATGTACCCTCTCGTATTAACCTTTTCCTCAGGTTCAACCCTAATCAACCCAGCAATCGCAAACTGAGACCTATTGTAGCTGAGTGAGCTCTGAGTCGCAGTAGTTATGAAGAACTAATACAAGAGACTTAATAATGACCATGATCTCCTTCCGGAACATAATGAGTATCTTCATATCGCTTCTCCTGTCTCTATTGAGATAATAAGTCCATGCATTGTATTTTAGAGCTCGCCTCTTCACATAAACAACTCTGGGATAAAGTAGATTGTTACAGTGATGGTCAGCATTCTCATCTCACTCATTCAACCTCTCCTTCTCCATTATATCCATTCTATGTTTAAAAGGATCAAATGCTGTCTCTTTAAACTTTCTTGCAGTGATAACTTGTTGAAATAGCTTATCCAACTCTCCGTAGTTGTGACTTTTTGGTTCAGTAGAGAGAGAGAAGGGCCAAACAATCCAGAGAGCGTATAGACCAGCCTAAAAGAATCGAGCCTTGCCGTGCCAGTTCTACGTAGTAGGATTAAGAATATACGGGGCAGCAAAATTCTGGGGGAGAAGGGTAAAGAATTATATATGGATGGAAGCAAATATTATAATATATTAGTGAAACGTATGAGGATATCTTATTTCTCATGAATAAGTCTCGTCCAACATAGGAATAGGCCTATGCAAACCGTGATTGGAATGTTCTGGCAATAATTTCCTGCTGCAATTCTCCTCTCTAGGCTTCGTGGGCGTTGTCTAGTTCTCAACCTCTGTAAATGGGCCACATCTCCCAGAGTTTTCTCGCGTCCCTCGAAATCGCGCGACCACCTTCACCACTACTAGACATAGAATTGGTAATAACCCACGCATGCGCTGCCATAGCCGCCCGAGGCGAATTGACTAGATCAGGTCGCTTTGTAGTATCCTTTGTAATCAGATCGTAGTCGGCAACATTGTTTGTCACCTCGCGGAACAGGGCTGCCCATTTGTCTTTTTCTCTGGGCTCAGAATTATACCAGATTTGGTACAAGTCGTCGCCATAGAATGAAAAGAAATCGGTGGCGAGCTGAGGACAATCCAAATCGTTTATAACAGGGCCCAAGCTAAAAGCCCAGATGCCATCCGTAAACGCAGTGAGGACGTCTTTGCCGTATGGATTAATGTCATCGACTTCTGTATCGTTGTTTTTGGAGAATGTGCCTTCGGGAAACTTGGCAAGGAATTGCGCGATAGGTTTCCACGCTTCAATCCTGGTGCGATCATTTTGGAGGCCCTGTCAATATGTCTTTCGTGCATCCAATGCTTTGCGGATAAGGGTGTCAATCTCCCTCCAGGTTTCAGGACCACGATTTACTCCCATGGTTACGATTGAAACAACTATCGAAGTGGTGAAATTTGAAGAGATACCAGGAGGCTTGGAATGAATCGTCCTCTGTTAATAGCTTTTTAACTCAAGGGCCAGCTGGAAGCAGTCGACTGAGGCGCGGGTTTATGTACCCAGATGGAGAAGTCAGTTTTGCCTGATTAAGTGCTCAATGGTAGCACACTTGTCGTTTATGATGGTAACGTCACATTGATGTTCCCGCTTAGTACTAGATTGCAGTCTTTTACTGAGATTATTTACTGATGGGCTTGAAAGCTTACGGCTGAAAGTCGTAAGTATATGGCTGAAAGACTTGACTTTGCGCCACGAAGAGCGTAAGAAAGAAAAATGTTAAAAGTCTAGGTATCTGCTCTAATAGGAGTAATTACGGCAAATTATATGTACCAGACACGCTACCTCTAATCCAGGCGCATCATATTAGACATATAATGCCTCTAGCAACAGCAACATCTCAACCTATTCGCGTCGCAGGGTAATCCGAAGATGATCTTATTCGGCCCCTCCATCAGGTTCTCAATAGAAGAACGGACTTTTACTTAATACTCGGGTATGCGGCAGCACTGCTTACACTGCCTGACCTACTGCGTCAAAAGGTGGCATTATCCCATAATATGTTGGCGTTGACTGGCTGGGTGCGGTTGCTGAACGGGTGGTCAGATACTTATCACTTTTTGTCCCCTTGACGCCAATGATATGATTCGTGGTGGTATTAATTTCCACTTTCAGCTCCCCACTCTGAACGTTTCGCGATAGCTTGAGAGCTTGTCATAGGTGTCAAGCAGCATATCACTTGTTATCAATGTTGTCTCCGTCACATGTTCTGTATCTTATTACCCTGCCCTACCTGTCGCTCAACCAGAGACGAGGTTGGTAGCTTGCGAGACTCATACAGAACCATTGAACGATAACTGACGAAACTCAGGGAGGTGTAGCCGGTTACTTTATTTTCTGAGAGGTCTGAAAAAGACGACTCCAGTTTTACTTTGCAAAGTGACAACAACTCCTTCTGGCTGATAAGCCGCGAGCCTGTTCTCTGGTTACCTGCGAGGACGCTGTATTACCCAAGAGAAATTACGCAATTGAATAACGACCACGTCAAGACCTTGCCCTGTGTCACTATCATCGGAAGCCGTATGTTACAGTTACGACAAGTTTGTGCCACATAAAGATTCCCTGAAACGTCTGCAATATCAAGGATAGAATCTTGCCAGACTTGATCAAGCAGCAAGCAGCTTCGGCCCCTTTCATCATCAGCCATACCGGGATGCCAACCAACACCATCAACACAGCACTTAGCATACACAAAGCGACCATAGGTAAGGTATTCGCAGGCAGCACCAAGCGATAAGCTGCTCTCGAATCTAGGGTTAGGGTTAATTAATCTTATTTTAATAAAAATTAAAATAAATGTGTATTAAATTAAATTAAAAAATATAAATATTAAATCTTTTATAATAAGTAAGAAATATAAATTATATATAATAAGGGTATAAAGG
>PVQA01001818.1:0-13597 GCA_002980515.1 Fusarium burgessii | reverse complement strand
GATCTGTTCCGTTCTGTCCCCTCTATCGAGGAGAAAGGCGCCAGCGTTCTTGATGAGTTTTACTGGCTTAACAAGCGCGATCCCAACTTCTCGCTCCAGCGTGCTACCATCAAACAAGGCCAAGATGCAGGTACTGGGCAGCTATTTACTCTCAGTGAGAAGGCCCAGGCCGAAATGACGAGGCTCTTCCTCGCTACAAGATCTGAAGTCGAGAACAAACGAATTGATCAAGTTTTCAGTAAAGACTTCTTTAACAGTAACTTCTGGTTATACTGGCAGACCATGTTTGCTTTCCAGACTTGGCACTCGGCTTTGGAGATGAAGTTGTATCTCCATCGATTTGTCAATCACATTAAAGGCATGCCTGACTTTTCGACCTTGAAGTTCACTAAATACAACCAGTACGAGTCTCTTGTGCTGCCACTCCACAAATGGTTGGAAGATCAGGGCGTGGTTTTCCAGTACAGCACTGAAGTTCAGGACGTTGACTTTGACCTGAAAGAGAATAAGAAGACTGCTACCTTTATCCATTGGGTCAAAGAGGGAATTAACGGTGGTCAGACACTTGGGTCAAATGGCCTTGTTTTCATGACCATTGGTTCCCTGACGGAGAATTCTGGCTTGGGAGATCAACATACTCCGGCTAGACTTCATGATGGCCCAGCTCCCGCGTGGGACTTGTGGCGTCGAATAGCCGCTAAAGACCCTTCATTCGGACGCCCAGAAGTTTTCTGCGATGATATTTCCTCTACGAAATGGATGTCAGCGACAGTCACTACTTTAGATAAGCGAGTCCCCGAGTATATCCAGATGATCTGCAAACGAGATCCATTTAGTGGAAAAGTCGTCACCGGCGGCATCGTTACAGTTCGAGATTCTAGCTGGCTCATGAGCTGGACGGTCAATCGTCAACCTCACTTTAAGAATCAGCCAAAAGATCAGATCGTCGTCTGGGTTTATGGCCTTCTTGTCGAGAAGGAGGGCGACTATGTTAAGAAGCCTATGCAAGACTGCACTGGCGAGGAGATCACTCAAGAATGGCTATATCACATGGGAGTCCCTGAGAGTGACATCCCTGCTCTTGCAGCTGAGGGCGCTAAATGCGTTCCAGTCATGATGCCCTATGTCACATCATTCTTCATGCCGCGACAAGCAGGTGACCGTCCTGATGTCATTCCAGCTGGTGCTGAGAACTTTGCCTTTATTGGGCAATTCGCCGAGACTACGCGCGACACCATATTTACCACCGAGTACTCTGTTCGTACAGGTATGGAGTCCGTGTATCAACTTGCTGGAGTCGATCGTGGTGTTCCAGAAGTATTCGGCTCAACGTATGATGTCAGGGTTTTACTTGATGCAATGTGTCAGTTGAGAGATGGTAAGGAGTTGGTCACATGGTTGCCAGAGCGCATTCGTAGGTTTCTTGTAAACAAGTTGGAGGGGTCACAGATTGGGCAATTAATGCATGAGTACCATCTCATTTGAGTGGGAGCTTTCATTATGGTGGATTTAGTTAAGCAGGACTAGGGTTAAAATGCTTTTAAGTTATAGTGTTCTGTCTTGCCGTTTTCGAGCCAGCAATATCATGAGACTGTTCATAATTCAACCTCTATGCAACGGATTATCTGTAGCATGAACCATCTTCATACTACCCATTATCGATGTTCCTGTCTTTAGCAAAGTGATTACTGACAACGCTGATTTGTTCGTGGTAGGCTTGGAGAAGCCCAACTTAACCATTGGTTAGTTACTTAATATTAATAACTATAAAGAGCCCCTGTTTGCGGCTGAAATTGCTCTCCGTTTAGAAGCGGAGATGATTTGGAGCGCAAAATATGCCTTATTACTTAATGCGGTTGGCAGGTTTGAGAACGGACTCCAGGTGAGAAATATGCAAGGGGAACTTTTCCGCAGTTCAACCTCCTTGAAATCGTAAAGGACATAAGTTGGAATGCGCATATGGTCAGTTGCATATAGAGTATTGCATATCTGCTGCAGTTTTCTTGTCAATGATTAAGGTCAGTTAAGCCAAAGAACAACAAAATCCCAAGGTACTTATTATGTCCTTTAAAGATTATCTTTCCCCTCGCTTAACCCACTTGGTTCAGCGATGAGATCTGTGGCTTGCCAAACCGGGGGAGGGTAAGCCAATTCAGCAAAAAGTTACAAGCTTGGATTTAAGCTTATTATGCTTAACCCTAACTGGGTTTTAGTTTCGTTTTGCATTAATACTTATGCAATAAATTCTACACATTTGGAACTTTGGTAAAGCAGAGATAGCTGAATAGCTGTTTCTTGACTGTGGCACTCATGGTCTAGGCCTTCTATAGACTCTTATGAATCTTGGCAGTGGAAAATGCTAAGACCTTCCCTTGTAGTATGACTAAACTGTGTGCCTGTTTTAGTGTCCCATGAACGAAAGGAGTAACTAATGGGCATGTTAAGGAGCCGAGAACACAGGGCCAGCCATTAGGAGTGAACGCCATTAAACGTTTAGCGGCCGCCGTTTCGCTTAATATTCCCTCATTGGAAAGACTCCTGATTTTCAGGCCTGAATGTCGTGTTTAGACTATTGATTTTGGTGGCGGTACTATATACGCCACAGAGCTCAGTTGCATGAATTAAGCGGTGACCGACGCAAAGTCGAGCCTGAAATAATCACGACGTAAATCACTCTTATATAGAGAGGCAGTTTTCTTATTACAGGATGGAACAACAACTCACCAACTTTCCTGAATAGTTCACAGCACTATGAAGATTTCACTTGTTTTAGCGCCGTTGATGCTACTGGGGGATACAGTCTCAGCTCAAAGTAGTTTAACTGATATCTGTACTGGCAGTGCCAACAACGGCTGCAAAACAACCATCACAATCCCCAGCGGCTATAAAGTCCTCACAACAAGAAAGAAGATTGAGACGGTATGTCTTGTCAGAAAAGTATTACAGAAGTATGGACTTACAATTGAACAGCCCAACAAAAGCAAGACCAAAAAAAAGGTCAAGTACAACTGCGGCACAAAGGCAAAGCCCAAGACATGCACAAAAGATGCTTGTGTGGCCGGTAAGACTACATACCACTCGATAAATTCTAAGCTCATAATCTAGGGGTTGATGTCACATACAAGAATGTCCCCACTAGTATTCAGATTAACTACATCAAGGTCAATGTCTGCGACCAAATCCGCAAAGTCCTTGGTACAACTCTTGGCAACAAGTTCCTCAAAGCTAGAGATCCCATCTGCAACTGTTTCACTAAGCTGCGGACCCTGAACTCTGACGGAAAGTTTGCGTCTTCATCGGCAGGCAACTTTGACTTGGCCAACAACAACTACTTAGACCAATCCGAAACTCTGCAAAAGGTATGGCCTACTAAATATTCTGAAGTTATTTAGTACTGACCGAATAAAGTGCTTAACAGACGGAGGTCTCAAATACTCACAGAACCGTGATGCTACCTTGAACAAGCTCAAGGCGACTGGCTGGGCAGTCGCTCAGGGTGCAGAGGTATTTATCTCTCACTATAACTCAGATACATTAACTTATATTGTCTCAGATGGCCCGTGGTACCTTTCGTGCCATGATCATCGTTATCCATCCCTGTCGCGCGACGGGTGTCTGTAACTCTGAGCAAATCTATGCCGTCTTCAGCAACTACCTCACCGCCTCCTACAAAATCCTTCTTGGCCCCATCATCCCTGTTCTCAACCGCTGGCGAGATAATCTTGATCTTCTCAGAAAGTCCACGGGCTATGTTATGGATGCTACTGACGACGTTAAAGAGGCCTTTAATAATATCGAGTCAACTCTTACCAACTATCATGACTCTATCTGTAACCAGCTCAACTATTGCGAAAGTAATCGTCCCAACGTCAAAAGATTCATGACCAATGTCCAAACCGTCATCAGATTATCCGACAAGATCATTACAGCAAGACAGATTTTTAGCTTCAACTCCAAGGTTGGCACGCTTTTAGACGACGTAAATCAGTTACGGTCAAATTGGGCGTACATTCCTACAGCCAACGAGATGATGAGCAGAATCCGGAACAACGAGATCAGGGTCGCCAAGGACGTTTTGAGGTTTATGCCTGTCGTGGAGGGAATGTCAACTACCTCCAAGAAAGTTACCACGGAGCTTGGCCCTTTGAAATCATTCGTCACTGAATATCTGGCGGACTCAAAGGCTCTCCACGAACTAATCACCAGCATGCTGGCTATCGATTGGGAGAAGGTCAATCAGGCAGAATTTGACAATGGGGACCAAAATGGATATTATGTTCGCAACGGCCTCATTTCCATTCAGGTCAATATCAACGAAGCCCTGGCCGAGGCTGTCAAGGTTTACTTCTGGCTCATTCGCGCTACGGACTCTCAGCTAAAGGACTTCACTCTGACTAACGGACGCTGGAAGATGGAGTACGGTACGACCGCTTACCAGAGATGGAGCACTGTTGATTTTGATATGCCATGCACCAAGATGACCAAGACCACTTACAAGAAAGATGGCCTAACCAAGACTTCCAACTCGTATAGGACGTTCTGGAAGTGCCACTTTGGACCGCATGATTCGCAGTATCCTGCCGTTCATGTTCCTTATGTAAGAATGTATGAATGACTGGGTACTCCGAGGCAGAACTACATGATTCCAGCGAGTTGGAAGGTTGTTTGCTTAAAGACTTGGTCATCAGATAAGAGCTTAACAAACTATACTTTGTAATTAGAGGAGAGCTGTTGAATTAAGAGCACTTTCAAAGAACATTCCATTAAAGCCTATAGAACGCCAGACAAAACACTGCGCTCAACAGGGATCCTGGTTTCCGTCCAGAAAATCTACACTGCAAATCTTCTCGTCTAACTCGCCTAACTCGCAATCATTGAATCTGCTTACCTAGCTTTCTGTAGTCTCTCAACTTAGAATTAAGATCACATCAGATCCTCCTTGACAGCCTGTGAAGTGTTATTTAGAGTTGAATCTGGCTGAGAGCTGACGGTAACCGCGCGCCTTACCTCGTTGTGGTATGAGGTCTGTAATTCAGGTGTTGTTGAAGTCAAAGGGTACCAGTGATGCAGGGTACATATCCTGCAGGAGCTCATTTCCATGCCCAAGATAGTCTTCCCAGTTGAAATGACTCAACGTCGGCTCATCCTCATCGTCCACCAGAGGGTGCAAAAAGTCCGTCGTCACATGTATACTCACGTTGAGACCTTCCGTGGATGGATTGCGAGTAACAGTGGGTAGCCCAGCATTGGTAAGAATAGGATCAAGAAGTTCCCATATCATGGAAGGGGGGAAGTTGATTGTAGTATCGGCATTCCCAAATTCAGGAGATCTTTCTATAACAAGGGATTGAAGCCGTTTAAGACTTTCAAGCTACAAACCCCAATTAGCACCTGGAGATAACTATACAGCGGTAGAACATACCTTATGAGACATGCACGGCCAAGTCTCTGATAACCGTTGGAGCAACCTCTTAGCTTTATCAAAGTTCTGACTCGCTTTGCGAGCAATCTTGGCATTCCTCACAAATTGATAAAGCCATGGGATGGTAGATGTTGCAGCGACAGCCAGTCCTATCAGAGGGTTGTAAATCTCGAAAGATAAATCTTCGAAAATGCCAACAAGCCAGAAGACCCACCCAGAGTGAAAGAGAGCCTGGTCCACAACCTGTTGCAAGAAAAGTCTTGACTGGCTCATGCCTTTGTTACGACGCAGGGCAACTAGATGGATAAAGGGATGGTTGAGCAAAGCAAGGGACGCATGCAGTATCAGATGCGTTGTCAGCCATGGATTCCAGTACTCCCGATATGTCTTTATCTCATCTGGAAGTCTTTTGAAGGGAAACAGATTTCTCATCAGGTGTCTTTGATGGAACTGAGCTTCATACTCAAACAGAGCGAGATTAAGTCTGGAGTACGTTGAATCTGGCAACCAAGGTATCTGTATCTCTCCATTTCTGATCTCATGGAGATGGCAGGCAACTTGGCTCCATACCTCAACCATCCGCCCAGCGTGGGTGTTGATTCCCAGGTCATCAGACGCCCCTACAGCATTATCGAAATCTGGCGCGTTGGCCTCGTTTACACACAGAGGTATCGGTGGTGGCGGCTCGGCACTAGGTGGATGCTTCCAAGTTGGAATTGGACTTGGGACACTTGGCATGTGAGAAAAGAATATGGCCTCGATCATCCGAATACTCGAGTCGCACCGGTCTTGTTGGTATCGTTCATGATCTGTTTCTGAGTTGCTGGGACAGAGACTACGTATACTCTCCAGTCGTGTTGCTGTACCAAGGGTCATCCAAGCTCGCGGCAAGTCGCTTACTACAGAAGTATCAGTAAGTCATGTTTAGACGTTATGGGATGTGCTACCTGTCAGGTCTCGGAACGCAAGCATGCATAGAGCTTGAACAATCTCAACCCGAGGTTGTCCTTCAGCAGCAAGCCGTTGTGTAGCAACTGCAGCTGAATGGCTGTAATAACTGGCAGCTTCTGCACGTTTGTTCAGGTAGAAGCTATGCGAGGAGAATTCTAACATGAGTGCTAAGAAGCTGTGCAGAAAATACTGAGGGGCATTTTGCAGTCTCCTTTCCAGGCTGGCAAGTTCAAATAAAGGGAGAGGTTGAAGATGCACTGTCCTGCCGTAGACTTGTACAAAGTGATCTAACACGTCTTGGGGCGGATTAGGTCTAGGATGAGAATAAGTTCAACGGAATTCAAGCAGAGTCATGCGAAGAGATCTTACTGTTCCTCAGAGAAGAATCTCGCCTGTTGTTCGCCTAGAGCTGAATCTCTGATCAAAGGAGTACTTTCATGTCTTATCATTGGAACTACGGCCTGCAAAGGCGCCGGGGACTGGGCTACTTCATTTCCTCTTGAACTAGAGGACAAGTTTTAAGTATATGGAAAATTGGTGAATGCTTGGTTTAAGACATACCTGAGTAATCTAGATAGAGATGCTACTTGTGATTCAAGTGCCTGAATCCTGTCCTTTGTTGACGTCCTGCAACAGTAATAAGAAAATGGATGACTTTGGGCCAAACCCGAGCGAAAACTAACTTTTGAGTTTTATGAACTTTTGCAGCGTCATCATGAGCTGAACTCCCTCTAACTGCATACTTGCACGGGAGATCAAGTCTCTCGCAAAATGAGCAAATTGGTCGCTCTCCAGTACACTTGGACTTCTTGCGACTATATTCAACGATCAGTGAGCATCGTGTATGTTGTCTCTCGCATCCTTTGACGTACCGACATGGCTCACAGGCACGTCTGCTGCGGCGAGCCTGAGCTTCCGATATCGTCGACTCCATCATGCAATAATTGTGGTTGGAGACGGAAAGGAAAGTGTTCCGCGGAAGTTTACCAACCAGCTCTAGCACGTGAATACTGGAGATTTACTCAGCTTCTGCCAATCATAATAATTGATAGCACAATGTTCAGCGCCTCGGAAAACTAAACATCCGGTCACATGACCATCCAGGATGTTGCTGATTGGGTTTAGGTTAGTAAAAATTATTAAGAATTATCCTTGGAGATATGAAAGTTCCGGGTTGAGTAGAAGCTTTTGTTTTAGCTGCGGTATAATCTGAAGGTAGGTATTTAAAGAAAGAATACAAGTTTGTTTATGAGTTTAAGGTCTTGTTAAGAATACGATTTTTTTAAATATAAAGTCACCTGGAAATCGCCTTGCCAGAATATCTCATTATCGTCTTATTTTGCAAAGATGTCAACTCCGCAAGTAATGAAGGCTGTTGTTTTCAATGGACCCTACAAGGTTTCGCTGCAAGACAGGCCGATTCCTACAAGTGTGTTTTCCTCAACAGATTCAATTTAATGCTCATCTGACTTGCACTAGTTCAGAGTCCACAGGATGTTATAGTAAAGGTCAACATGACTGCTTTGTGCGGATCGTCAGTTTCCATTCTAGAATTCAATGACTTTGAAAGACTGACAATATTATAGAGAGTTGCATCTTTACCGGGGAGTTGAGCCAACAGATCCTGATTTTATCATGGGTCACGAATTCACTGGTACAGTTGTCGCTCTGGGGTCGGATGTGAAGAGCGTTGAAATTGGAGACAAAGTCGTCTCTCCCTTTACTGCTTCATGGTAAGATTTTGTCTTTGGGCTCTTTTCCTCTTTTCGTGCGCTTTTTCCTCCACAGTGATAAGTCTTCGAGTCTTTGCTAATCCCCACCAGCGGCCAATGCTACTATTGCCAGAATGGCGGCTCAGCAAGATGCATCAACAGCCAGGCCCTTGGCTCACCCAGTCTCGATGGAGCTCAAGCCGAGTATGTTCGTGTCCCTTTTGCTGACGGAACGGTTATCAGAGCTCCTGAAGGCATCCACGATCAAGCCCTGATCCTTATGGCCGATATTTTCCCAACTGGATATTTTGGCGTCAAGAGCGGAGTTGAGATGATGTCGAAACTAAACCTGAACGATTCTACCATTGTGGTTATCGGATGTGGCCCTGTTGGCCTTTGTGCCGTTGTTGCTGCAGCTGCACTGAAACCAAAGCATCTATTTGCAGTAGACAGTGTTCAGAGCAGACTTGATCAGGCTGCAGAGCTTGGTGCTGAGCCTCTCAACTTTTTGAAAGACAGGAACGGCATGATTGGCCGTGTGAAGTCAGTTACTGATGGCCGAGGCGCTGATATTGTAGTGGAAGTCGTTGGTTTGTCACCAGCGCTACGAACGGCGTTTGACTTGGTCCGTTCTTTTGGAGCTATCAGCAGTATTGGTGTTCATAATGCTGAGGTATGTTTTACCTTATGTTGTGTCCAAGAATTCTACTAAAGCTTTCAAGATTCCGTGGTCAGGCAGTGACGCTTACAAGTAGGTTTAGCACTAATTGAACCTAGTCGTTTTCTGCTAATCATGCGCAGTAAGAATGTACGCCTCCAGATGGGGCGATGTCCTGTGAGGAGTATTTTCCCTGAAGCAATGGAAGTTTTGAAGCAAGAGCAGGATTCTCTTGAGTAAGCGTCTCTGATGCCAAAGGCACCTCAAATGGTTTGGAAGACAAGTGAAGCTAATCAATTACAGATTCCTTTTTGACAATATCCTGCCTCTATCGGATGCAGTGCGAGGCTATAAACTGTTTAACGACTCCAAGGTCCAGAAGGTTATTTTCCAAGTATAACCCTATTGTGTCGGCCTTTGTGTTGGTAGCCCCAGTTTCTCTAGCTTGTTATAGAAAATCAAGAGAGTTGACAAATCACTTGTCTTGTAACTCATATTGGGAATTTGACTTCATCCTTCAAAGCAACCTGTTCTCAATTTGATGCCTCCCCGTACATGTCAAGTATCTCTTAAGCATGCTATAACAGGCAAACGTTGCTTTTATTGATATACTAGTATCATGAATATATCTGTGACCTTCCATTAAGTGGCTGATGCCGTTGTAGCTTGACTAGGAGTAGACGTCGAGGTTGCTGTCTTTGACGCAGTGCCAGTGCCACTGGGCTCGTCATCATCATCATCCCCAGAACCACCACCGCCTCCTTTCACAACCATGGCCTGAACGATCTGACCCGCCTTGTTGAAAACAATATTCACAAGAGCACTAAGCTCCTTGTACTCATAAGTCCTTTGTGTAAGACCATTGTTCAAGATCTTCTCATCGCCAGTAAAAGTCATGTTCTGTTTGTAATTTCCGATAATGGAACTGACAACATCGCTACCAGTCTTTGTGACTTCTTGCACAATATTGCCGAGGTTGTCAATGAGAAAATTGAGCTTGGTGTCGCCTTGAGTGATGGACCCAAGAAGACCATCTACAGCGCCGATAACTCCCTCGACTATGTCGCCGACCGAGTCGAGAAGGTTGATCAGAGCAGGGTTCAAATCAAGAGAAGCCAGAGTACGGTTGACAATCTCAACCAAGTGGCCCAAACGGACGACAAGCTCAAGTTCAGCCTCAACGTCGGCGATTGTGATGTTGACTTTTTCAATACCGACTTGGATACCTGCATTGATCTGAACGAGTTTTGCGATATCAGCGTTGAGGTTGATATCTGCGTGGAGATTGTCGACGTCTAGCTCAATGCGACCAACTGAGAGTTCCGGGACTTTGAGATAAACATCGGGAGGACCAAGTGAAGAGTTGCTTGAACCTCCTCCTCCTCCACCACCAGGTGCAGCTGTTGGTTGGGTTGCACTACCACTGCTGGTGCCACCATTTCCAGAAGGTGATGATGTTGGAGGAATTGCGATGCTCTCTGCAGTAGTTGCTGGGTCGGTTGAATCAGGAGTTTGCGCAAGGCCCAGACTGAACAGGTGAGCTAGCACCAAGGGCTGAAAAACAGAAAAACGCATTTTGACTTTTGTTGAAGATCTTGTTGGAGGAAGTCAGATGCAGTCAAATACGATAAGAACGAGACAGTGTTGGTGTATCAAGACGTTTCTTGTTCTTCGTCCACCGCCAGGTCTTAGATGAATACCCCCCAGGGCATAAGTGGGTCTTTGTCACAAGGCCCTTGGAACCAGCCGTAATCTCCTATAGCTAGCGTCTGGCCTTGTGAGCTTATTTGGAGGGTTATATCGCGGGTATTATTCATCCATTGAGCAACACGCGATGAAAAAAACAGGATTTTGGTGATTGAAAAGAAATTACTGATATGCTTTACGGGGTAATCGATCGAGATTTCGCTCATGCATTGACATTATTACCAGGGTTGGTCGGAAACACAGCCCTCTAAGGCTTCTAATACGCCGGATATGCTCCACTAGATGTGATTTCCCCTGCGTCAATGAAACGTTGGAGGCTGGAATCAGGGCCGGATCTTTTTAGCCGGCAATGCTACCGTTTCAAGTTCGTTTACCGTCTACATGTGCCATTCATCTACAGTAAATTGGCCAATATCATACCATGATGCTTAGCAGGGATACCTGGAAATACAAGCTTGTTCGCTGTGCTCCGTGAAGGAGGGTCGCTTCGATTTTCTCTATTCTATGCGGTATGCCCTTCTGGAGAGCGTCCTGTCTTTGTCTTTACGCCTTTCTCTGTTTATTATTTTCACGCTCTTTCCATCGTCAGCAAATTTAGTTCTACAATGAGACATTATTCGTTATTCGGTGCTTTGGCTTTAGCCACCTTCGCAAGCTCTGCTGCTGCAAAGGCAAAAGGCGACGGTTACTATGGCTATCGTCTGAGCCGCCGAGGTGATGATGAATCCGCCATTTACGAGACCGAAATACCAACAGCGGTGTTGCACCTCTCAACGAAGAGCCTGACGTCTACCTCAATGCCAACGTATCAGTAGGCGAGATCTCTATTGAGGTGCAAAACATCACTGCCAAAATCAACCTGGACGCAAAGGTTCTCAATCTGCTCAACTTCAACGCTGGTGTCGACCTCGGCATTGATCGTGTGAAGCTTGGCATTTACAACGTCACGGCCAAGGTCGAGCTTGAGGCTCGTCTTGGAAATATCCTGCGCATGGTCGATGATGTTCTTGAGAGTATCGACTTGAACCCGATTATCGCCACTCTTGGTGATACTGTCAAAGATGTCGCAGATGAAGTAGGCGATGTCGTCAGTGGAAGTAGTGGAGGTAGTGGCTCTGACCAAGATGCTGAGACCTTGGAAAAGAGAGATCTCACTGTCCGTCTCGAAAACAACATTCTCTACTCGGTCAACGATTTTTCAGGCTCAGCAAACAGAAACCGTGTCTTGACACAAGACGGCTTTCTCTATGACATCTACCTCAACAACAAGGGAGCTGAGAAGCGTCGAAAAGAGGTTGGCTATTACAACAAAGACATGAAGTTCACAGGCCATAACAAGACAATTACTGGAGATGAAGGGGTGGAGTATGAACTGCAGTACACATATGCACCTTATCATGGACTCAGTGCGTACTGCAACATATACACCGACCAGACTGGCAAGGTTTTGCGGACAAAAATTGTTGCTGAAGCGGAAGGTGGAGGTGCTGCCACAATCGCAAATAAGGAGGAAGAAATTTAGTTATTTCTCCTAGAATCACTGCTATCCTCACTATGTTCTTCATACAAAGATTTGTACCGTTTGTGTCACTTGCGTTTTTAAGAGCCGTAAAGGTAGATCTACCCCTATGGTTGAAATGCAGTAAAGTCACCAAGTATCACCAGATCGTATTGATGGCTTGAGCCAACATGTTGCTCAACGACAGATTCACAGTCAACTAGAATCGTAACATGAGCAAACCTTTACAAGACCCACGTGCTTGGCTTAGATAAACTCAATCTGCATTGCTACTGGCTGACAACTTGACACCGGTTAATTGTGTAAAGAAATTTATATAAGACTTATATCTAACTATGACTAAACAATACGTCCTGGCTGGCCGTTTACGAGATGACGAATTATCCTCCGCACATCATCTGTCACGTCTCATTCTCCTCTCTCGTTCTCGAACCACGCGACCTGCAGCTCAAGAACTCATGAAGGAGCTCGCAGCGGCTGGAGTGACAGCGTCTGCACCTCAATGTGACGTTTCTGACCGGATAGCTCTGGAAAGGGTCCTCAATGATTGCGCCAAAACGATGCCACCCATCAAGGGCTGTATTCAAGTCTCCATGGTCCACAAGGATAGCATATTCTCCAACATGTCCGAGGAAGAATACTACGTTGCCGTACGCCCCAAGGTGGTTGCCTCGCGAAATCTGCACGATCTTCTTCCTCAGTACCTGGAATTCTTCATCTTTCTCTCCTCTGCCTCTGGTGTCGTCGGTAACCGTGGTCAATCCAATTACTGTGTAGGGAATACCTATCAGGATTCCTTAGCTCGCCACCGCGTTGCTTTGGGGCTCCTAGGTGTAGTCGTCGACTTGGGCATGATTCTTTCTGTCGACTTCGCTGCTGAGAATCATGAAAGCATGGCTAATCTCCGTCAAGAAGGTTTCAATGCTATGCGAGAGGACGAGTTCCTTGCCCTACTCGACATGCTATGCGACCCGACTGGAAAGTACTCTATCAACGCCAACCAACAATTGCAAGCTCCCTCTCTTGCTCAGATTGCAGTTGGTCTTGAAGCGCCAGCTACTCGTCGCATCAAGGGCATCCCAGAACCAGCCTGGATGACTGATCCTCTCTTCAAGCATTTATACCAGATTCGTGGCGAAGGCGATAACGAAGGGGAAGGCGACGGTGACGGTTCAGGGGCCTCATGTTCCACGCTGCTCCCAGCGGCGACATCGCTAGCTGACGCAGCCAAGATCGTTAGCGCAGCTATTGTTCAGAAGCTCTGCAAGGCCCTATCTTCAAGCGAAAGAGATATCGATGTATCGTAGCCTCTTCACAATTATGGAGTTGATTCACTTGTAGCAGTTGAGCTGCGCGCCTGGTTCATGAAAGAGGTTGGCTCTTTGATGTTGCAGTATTTTGATATCATGAGTGGACAGAGCTTGGAAGAGTTGGCTGAGTTGGCAGCAAAGAGGAGCTCATTTGCTAATTTCGAAGATGAGAAAAAAGGAGACCAAGTATAATAGGTTGATTGATGTTAAACATAGTGTAAGTAAACAGCACAACCAAGTTGCAAAGAGCAAAAAAAAAAAAAAAAAAAAAAAAAAAAAAAAAAAGAAATATAAAAAAAAAAAAAGTACAAAAAAAAT
>PVQA01001810.1:0-14916 GCA_002980515.1 Fusarium burgessii | reverse complement strand
GGATCTGAACCCACCGGGTACCACCCTTTTTTCATAGGATGCGCCAGCTTTTCAAACGTGGTAGAGCTCGACTGAAGAAAGGGAAGAAAAAGCCAAGAAGCAGTTTATGACTTCATTTAATAATAAGTTACCATGTTAATCATCGCAAGCCTTGGATAAATTTCCACAAAGCTGTCATTTATACATACGCGATAGCTTTTTAGGGGTCTAATTTACAGCGGAACAAGGCTTTAATTGTCAACTCATTTCTGAGGCGGACAGTACCGATTCCTATCTTTTTCTTCCCACGACACCAGCCAAGCCGGAATCTGTTAGAACTGTATCATGACTTTGTGCCTCAACTGAAGTGTCAACTACTATCTTCGCGGACTCAAAAGCCTCGGTAAGGGTTGACTCTAATTGACGACGTTTCTTATCTTTTAGGGGTTTCCTGCTGGCTAGTCTCTGAATTATTGCTGATGATGTCTGTTGTTCTCGGTCAAGCAATTCCACTGTACCCAAATGACCGAGCAGAATAATGAAAGTCCGATAAGCCTCGAATGCTGTCTCCTGTTTGGACTCATGTAGACAAGCTTCGATAAGAGACAGAACGAAGTGGTTCCCTACCCTGTTAGGACCAAGCAGTAATTCCAGAAGCTCCTGTCGATCATATAAATCGAGGCTGCTTGGTTGAGAAACATTGTTGAAAAGGCGTCGGTAAGTTTCGAGACAGTGGAGGATGTCTAGTGACCCTTGGTCAGTGTCGGTCCAGTAGCCGTTTTCGAGACCAATTTGGAAATATCTCTTGGTGGCTGCGGGTTTGCAGATTTCCGCCGAGAGTCTTAACCCAAGTCCGCATAAAGCCCCCCCTAGGTGATCTCCCCTTGCTGGCAATCGTTGACAGAGGTTACTGAGGAACACTAAAACATCGTGTTTTTTCTGTTGATGGTCTGGCTTCAACAGATTCTCACAGGCTTTGCGAAGATCTGAAGATAAATTCTTGGTTGAAACTTCCTGCCCATGGCCTCCGAGTTGGTGAAATGAGATGTCGCTGGGTTCAAACGATAAATATTGTGATACTAGCCTGCGGACGCTAGTGAGCGAGTCTTGCTCCTTCAGTGCTTCTGACAGCTGAACTGAATGAGACTGAGAGACCCCAGAGTATTTGCCAGACCATGACAATTGCGTCCGCGATTGAAGCCAGCGCAAGAGTAGTGAGTCGTCCTCTACGACCTGATTTGAAATGCCGTTGTTTGAACTAATAAGGTGGAGTTTGTTCTCGGCAGCCGCACTATTTGCAGATCCTTTTAGGTTCTTTGAGGAGTTGATCAGTGGAGCTGGTGATGGGGCCCGGAGAGCTGCGGAGAAAATGTCGTGGCTTCCGAGCCGCCAAGAGTTGGATGGTCTCGAGTATATTTCGAAAGCTTTCGTTCGTGACCAGGCGAGTGAAGTCTCCATGTTGTGAAGCTTCCGCTGAATACTTTCTCGCTTGTTGTCGCGGGACCATTTCTTTAGTGCCCGCTCCTCATCCTCTTCTGAAGATAGTCGCACGTGTTTGCTAAACATATCGTCTAGGTCGAGGAGGAGGTCGTTTATCTGGAAGTATTCGCGTTCGTCAGATAGCTTAGGAGTTTCCGGCCATTTGTTAATAACATAGTATGTCTCTCCCCATTTTGTTTCCCTCTTCAGAAACATCTTGCTCGTTGCCTTCCCAGCATCAAGCGCAAGCGCGGTCGAAGCTGCTCGACGTTGCATTTTGGCAAGTAGGCACCAAAGTCCAAGAAAGATGCGACTAGGACAAGTAGATACCTTATCGGGAAGCTCGGTGCCGAGGGTGCAACAATTTTGAGTCGCTGGCGTGCGACTTGGATGAATGTTGATGCCAGAAAGTAAGAGATGGAGAGTTAAGTTCTTCAGAAAGAAGGGTGATGTTTTCAATTTCTTGCGATGTAACCTAATCCTATTTCCCCCGCAAAGTGAGAAGAACCCCTGCTGGTTTATCTTTGGTGCAAGGTTGATCGTCCTTCCAGGCAGGTGCCCGCCCTAGTCGAGCCCCTAAAGAGCGGGAAGCGATCGAGTGGGCCACCCCGCAATCATCTGAAGTTGAGCGGTTTCTTCTTAACTGAAATATGTGAAAAAGGCTATTGCAGAGTAAATGATGATTAATTCGAGGATGTAGCTCATGGAAATACCGAATGATCTGGGCAGAAAGTAAACGGAAGGCCATGAAGAGAAAGCCTGGGGTCTCACCAAAATTGGACAAATTTGTATTTCAATATTGTATACCTTGCCTACCCACAGCAACACCTAAGTAGGTAGGTAGGCTCCTAGTAGTAAGGCTAGGGTACAAGGTCAAGACAAAACATTAATGTTTCTGTATATAACATATGGATCCTTAATGCCCTTGGCCATACATGTTTTCTCATATCACCGCTTCCCAAAGAGATGCTGCCCCAGTTATGGATGTTCTTCCCACAGGAGTTACCCTGAAATAGCTTCGGTGCTTTTAGACTACCTCTTATGTTCATCCTTGACCAGAAAAGCTCTGTTGATATCTCGGTGAAATAGAGCCTGAGTCACACATCTCTTCACGTTTTGAGGCATGTGATCCCTTCAGCTTTTAGGAGTTTTACGACAAGTTCACATCCAACTCTAAGCATTCCTCTAATGGGAAAGATATTTTATCTTTCCACTGTTGATAGAGCACGAGGGCGTAGACCTGTTTCTTCTCTTTCTCTTCTCCATGCAGACACTTTAGTTAATTGGCACGTAACACTCATTAGGTATTATGGCAGGAGGGCGTTTGGATATTTATAGACGACAGAAACAGCTGACACAGTACCGTTATCTCCTTGGCCTTCTGCAGTGTACTACGCGAGCCCGACATTATTTGGAAGGTTCAGCCAAAGTCTTCTAAACTATTGTCGTCTAAAGAAGTGGTTACCTAAGGTACCTCTTAGGTAATCTTGAGCAAGGTACGTGCCTACCATACATATACTGTAAATTTGCACCAAGCGCTACTCTATTTTAAGACTAGCGCCTTCGCTGCATCAACTTTGTCACACTTTCGACCTGCCGCAATACAGCACCTTTCTTACATACGACAGGCAAACACAGTTTCTTTTTTAATCCAGCTTTTAACCATAAAGGTATGTAGCTTTTACCGTCAGCCAACAGTAGTATACACAGTTTCGCCACTACACTGGCAGGCATAGCAATGGTCCAAAGTTAACATTAACTTCAGCTGCCTCAATAAATTGCTACCTCAACCAAGCAGCAAAATACCAGTTGCTCCTTTCTCCCAGCAGCTAGCTCCTCAACCTTCTTCCTTCAACCCACCCGAAAGATCTTCAGTCGACCTTGATAACATACCACCCTTCGATCATCCATCAGGCTTCCAGTAGGTTATGCGACCCCGACTTTCCCTCTTCTAATCACTCTTGCTGACATCAATTATAGCCACACCGTCTCGAAACGAATCCATACCATGGCCCCTGATATACCAACGAAGGACTCTCCTGCCGAAAAAACGGACGAAACGCAACAGACCAATGTTGACAATACGTCTAAAGCCCAAGATCGCCTGGCTCGGTTCAAGGCTCTTCAAGCACGAGCAAAGACTTCAGCAGAGAAAAACCTGAAAGAAGCGACACTCGAATCGCAAAGATTAGCCACAGACCCCAGCCAGCTTACTGCCCTACATCGGAAACATGCAATCGCGTCCCATAAACTACTCAAGGCAGACGTGGAGGAAGCGGGTGAAGATTTCGAGCGAAAGCGTGCATGGGACTGGACCGTCGATGAGAGCGAGAAGTGGGATAAACGACTCAAGAAAAAGGCGACTCGTCGCGACAACAACGCTTTTGCCGACCATACACAAGAAGCAAACAAGATATATAAGCGACAGCTCAAGAACATCGATATGAATATGGATCAATACGAGAAAGACAAGAAGGCCCTTATTGAGAAGGCAGCCGCCTCGGGTGGACTAGACATTGTCGAGACCGAGGATGGCGAGCTCATCGCAGTAGACAAAGATGGCTCCTTCTACTCTACCGCCGATTCTACGACGTTTGCTGAAAATAAGCCAGACAAGGCAGCAGTCGACCGGCTGGTCGCAGACCTGCAGAGAGCAGAGGAACAGAGACTGAAGAAGAGAAAGGAGAGGATGACACAGAACGGAGACGATGGCGACGTGACATACATCAACGAGAAGAACAAGCAATTCAACCAGAAGCTCTCACGGTTTTATAACAAGTATACCGCAGAGATCAGGGATAGCTTTGAACGAGGAACAATGATATGAAGCGAAGAAGTTATCAAGTTAGGTTTTGCATACAGATTTTATACAGTTTAGCGTCTTTTGCTTTTAATACAATATTATCGAAACCTCCTACAGCATGGCTTTTCTCCAGGCCTTGCTCGCTAGCTCCTCAATCTCTGGCACATCGATGGCACCCTTGACATTCTCATCACTCAGGGCTTCAACCACAGCTTCCGCCACAGTCTCAACCTTTAGAGGCTTGACCCCAGCGGCGCCTATGAAAGTTTTAAAGTAGTTGCCTGTTAGACCATTGAAGGCTGTGCCAAGGCCAACCATTGCAGCCAGAGGCATTGTCACTGGACGTGAGCTATCAAACATGAAAGAAGGGCGGATGAAGAGGCCTCTAAGTTCTGGGAACTTGTTGGCAATAGTGATCTCGGCCTCTCGTTTGGTCGAGATATATCGTTGAGGGAGAACGGGAGCGCCTGCCGCAGCAGATATGTAGCAGAAGGTGTTCGCTTTAGCAGCAACCGCGTGCTTTGCTAACGTAACTGCACTGTCACGGTTCATGATCTCATATGTGAACTGGTCCTTGGGGTTCGGAGGTTTTATGTCCTCGCCTTGTCCTTTTGCCAAAGGGTCCACAGCGCGATCACGAACGGGAGCAAAAGCTTTCTGGAGACCAGCAATGGGGGACTCTTTGCCTGAGATAGCACCTTTGTAATCAGCCTCTAGGAGAATGCCCATGCTGTGTACCACGAAGTCAGCGCCATTGAGTAATGGAGCATACGTAGCCGGACGGAGAATATCACCACGCTCCCAGCTCACCTTATGTGCCCAAGGTGGAGGTGTAGCTGAGGCGCTGATAGAGTCCCATCGAGGGTCACCGGAACGGCTGTATAAAAAGATGAGTTCGTCTCTTGAGATTGTAATAGATGTGGGTTATACCTGATGGAAGTTACATCCCATCCTCGGGCTACAGCATACTTGCAAATACGAGAGCCCAAGAAGCCGGTTCCTCCACAAACAACAAGCTTTTTTGAGGCCGACATGGTGATGATCGTGTAAATATCGTGTGATATCAAAGCTCTTCAGAGTTGTTGAGACAATTGAGGAAGCTTGAGAGAGATGAAACGGGAAGCTGCGGATAAAGACCCAAGAAAGTAGAAAAAACAAAGGAGATCTTTTTCTGGCGTGCCTAATAAATTTCCAGTTCAATTACCTGTAGGCAGCTCTCGATGGTAGGGTGGAATCAATGAAATCATCATCGGGATCCCAAGGCTGAGGAGCGGATGTGGCTGCATTATGATTATTGGCTATGCCACTGTGGCGTAAGTTCATCAACGCGTAAGGTACGAGGCTGACTTTTTGCGACTCTGGTGAATCCTCATCTTTTTTTCAACGATCTCTAGTAGTATCCTCGACACCAAGGCACTCTCGCGGCAACATAATTTTGGTTAGAAATAGTCAGAAACCCTGCGAAAATAAAATGGCCCCCCAAAATCAACTTGGTAAGCGTGTTAAACTTACGCAAGTCCGTCGGCCTTTCATTGTAGGGAGCACAGCAAAGCCTTTCTCCGACACGAACCCGCGACCAGCAGGCGTCCCTGATACTCATACCCATTCATGGCAAGTTTTTGTCAAAGGCCTCGACGATACCGATATTACCTACTGGCTGCGCCGAGTCCAGTTCAAACTTCATGAGTCTATCCCTAATTATGTACGAAGTAGGAGGTTACTTTCCTTGTTTGGGCACTCTGATGCTAACGGGGAACAGTGGTTGAAGGCGAACCCGGAAGACCCTTTGTCGTCGAAGAGACAGGCTGGGGTGAGTTTGACATAACGATCAAGCTCTACTATGTCAACGACTCGGGCGAAAAGCCCCAGACATTATACCATTACCTCCGTTTGCATCCTTACGGCCGGAACGAAGAGGAGAAGCAAGCTATGATCGCTTCAAATGGCGAGATCTGCGCCTGGAGCTACGAAGAACAGCTCTTCAACGAACCCTACGAAGTCTTCTATAACCTTCTCACGCAAGGCGCCGTACCTAAGGGATGGAAGCCGAGCGGTGGCAAGGGTAAAGGAAAGACGCGTGCGCCGCCTCCTTTCCCAACCGACAACAACGAAGTTTGGGAGCGTTCAGCGATGATACCAGCGCACACTCGGCCAGGACAACCGTTCAGTCTAGAGACGGAGGCGGCTGAGATTCGCAAGCTAGCGGATGCACAGGCTCAAGCTGAGGATATGGCCAAAAGGATACTTGCTGAGCTCAAAGCTAAAGAGGAACTGCTTGCAAAATTGAAGGGTGAGAATCAGGCTGCTGCCGCTGCAGCCAAATCATAGAATGATGGCCGAATCACGCACAAAAAATCGAAACGGAAGAGAACCAAATCTCGCAAGCAAAGCGAAAGCGAACAATACAGCTAAAGCGAGGCTCCCAAGGACCGCCCAGGATGCTGAACGCCCAGGTCTGAAGAACCTGCATCTGTCTCTAGGATAAGGCCGAGAATTTTGTAAGCGTACCTTTGACCTGTTTGGTCACTTTGTATGTGAAAACAATCAAATCTTCAGCAAGCCTCAAGCAGACCTCAACAGGCTGGCCTTAGTGCGCTTAAGAGCACGGCACAGGCACTTTCAAGAACCGAGCCGAGGAAGCAGGTTATAATGGAGGGAGGATGCTCAGATAAGACAGCCCTTTACTAGCCATAGAGTATTTATAATTGTCATGAGACCATGACAATTACGTCCTCTTGTGAATTCAAGCTCAATCATATCATTTTAGAAGCATAAACTTTGTTCATCAGATTTGAATTGGAGTTGTTTCTAGAGTACTATAGGGGTAATGTAAGCCCAGCCCTGGTCTCAGCCCTCAGTCCTGCAACTGTGATATCTTCTAGATATCTTAGCGATCTCCTTGATCGCTTAACCCTGCCTATCTCGCCCATACTTGTGTAAATAACATCAATAAAGACTCTGACATCGTCATGAGCCAACCCCTCTGGGGCTACTGACCACTCCTAACAGATAACTCTGTCGTAACATAGAAAAAGACGGCGAACGACAGTACCATCACTCCGAAACCTGCCCGATCAGAACTGCCGACCCGACACACCAATTTTACCTTTCATCCCGCCTCTTCCAACGCCACCGAATGACACAAAACATAAAAGATTCCTTGTTTCAGGCCGTTTTCATGACCCTAAACCTCCAAACTCCAGCGCCCGCGTAAAATGAATGAATGGATAAGTAAATAAACATATTGCTAACGAGAATGTGGCAGTCGCATGTGCCAACATATGTGGTTTTCTGCTATCGAGTAGCGGCTTCGTACGCAGGTGGCGGTGCGTCTTCACGCTCGTCCCAAGGGCTGCGTTGCCTGTGCTTCTCGTCGTAAACGCGCTTGGCGATTTCGCCAGCCATCTTCATAATCCAAGCTTGTTCCAGGATAACAGAAGAAGTTTCTGAGCTGATACTTTGGTTCTCCAATCCTGGGGGTTTATCCTTCTCAGCCTTGAGCTCAGAAGTGATAGCAGCAATCGATGGGTAGTTCTGAGATTCTGAAAAAGCGTTCTTGAGCGGGGATCCCACCCTTCGGGCTTCCTCAAGAGTGGCCATTAGTGGAGGACGCCCTTTCTCATCTGCGCCTCTAAAGCGAACTTTGTTCGGCGTTGACGCCTCGGCAATGATAGATGACTCAGTCTCCTCGGGAATAGAATCATCGACCAAAGGTTCGGATAGAGGAACATCAACAGATGCCGTATCTGAGGCTTCGCTACTCGTCTCTGGTGTGGCAACTTCTGATTTGGTACGACGTAAATTTACTACGCGTGTCTTCTTTTTGCGTCCTGCGCGTGATCGACCCCCCCCTAGGGATCGTCCATTCGTTGCTGAGTTCATACTGACAAGTGAAGGGCGAGATGGGAGGTGGCCGTGTGCGTTGCTCGCTGTATCGGAAAAGGTGTATGTTGTCGAATTGCCCGCATGGAAAGACATAGTCTTGGTGAGAGTGGGCGTGGAAAGCAGAGGCGTAGATGTTTCTGAACGTTCTCCATAACCTGTCCAAGCACGGAAAACAACATCTCGGATGCCAGGAGTGAAAAGTGACAAGGTACGATGCGAGTCGGTTAAGGCGGCAAGACGCAACAAATTCTTCTGAGAGAAGAGTGATTGAACTTCTCCGCTTCCATTCAATGTGAGCTCAGAAATAGCATTCGGATCGAGAAGGTTGCCATTCGCGTCCACGGGATCTAACGGTGGGCTGGCCAAAGGGTCAACCCCAGCTTCATCTTCCGTCTCAGTGGGTGTTTCGGTGCCCTTATTAGCTTGATCAGGACACCACAATTGAAGAGACAGTCGGTGGATAATTGCCGGTAGTTCATCCATCATCAAGTTGCGTAGTTGTTGTTCAATTGTTCTCTGCAAATAATCGCGTACGAACTGTATCGAGTCGAAGGTAGAGGATACCTTAAGGGATTCAAGTGGGTCATTTCGGAAGACGAGGGTAAGTCCTTTTTGTTTTGAGAAGACGAGGATGATGAAAGCAGAAAGCTTGAAATCGGATAAGGTGATTGAAAGAGGAATTGTTAGACCAGAAGCGGCGGCCAACGGTTGAGGAGATGTGAAAGTCGGTTTAGAGTAGAGATAGGTATTCAAGGGATTTGCCTGAAGTTGTGATGTTAGTGGTTGCTTCAATGGAATTGGGCAAGTGAAATCATCGGTCACCGCGCTTAGACCGTGGGAGTCTGGCAGGGGGGAGGCGGGGTTAATACGCATTGTCGCAATCAAAAGAGGTTGCATTGACAATGCGAGAGAAAAAATAAATGAAGAGGTCGAGACTTGGAGGGGAAGGGTGTGCGTGCGTTGATATTATCGTAGCTCGAGAGGTAGCAGACAGCATCTCGTGTCAAGCTGGACAGTGAGTGTGTACTTCACAAGATAGATGTGCAAGACGCGTGATATAGCTTCTGCAATTACCCTCAAAGCTTAGGGAAGAATTGAGAAACATGACGTGATTGAAATTCTCCCAAGCTGGGAGCTAAGAGGCATTGCGCCTAAGATATCAGGAAAAACGTACTTGAACTCTTGTCTTGAGTGTCAGGAAGGCATCACCAGAATATGTCATTTTGAAGATGCCCCGGAACCTATCCTCCGCAAGGTCACCAATTTCCAATATTTCAAGATCGGGCGGTACAGTCCCAAGGTTGAATTCGCTGACAAGAATATCGTCGACAATGATAGGTGGTTTCGGACTCTTGTTTAGGGCCTTGGTTAAAAGGTCGCGCGCACGACGGTAGAAGTCGGCATCCGCGGTTAGCGGCGACCAGTTGAAGTTAAAGGCCATGTTGAAATGGCGTTCACCTTCTCACAATCATGGAGGGAGTACTGAGGTGCCGTTGAATCGGCAGCTATGACAGAAGCTCGAAGACGATGGGAGAAGGAACGAGGCGCGTGCTTGATGGGTACTGGGGGGCGAAAACAATGACTGAGTGCAGGATAGCTTCGGGTCAGGTCGGTCGGTATGATTCGATGCCAGGAGCGATACAGGAAGGGCACGCGTAAGATCAGTTTTCGATGGTACCCAGGTCGACAATGGCGAGGCGAAGATTAGTGGAAATTTGGTGGTGATATTAAGGAAAAGAAATCAAGTCGGTTGGATAGGATAGGATTTCCCAAGAGTGCGGATCGTGGGAATGACGCTACAGGATTCCCCGGGCAAACAGCTTAAGGATGATTGGGAGAGGACGTCGAAAGTGGGGAGCTCGGAACTGCACTGCAGCAATTTTTTTTTCTTCTTAAGGGCGGCTTGAGGCACCGAATTTGACTGGTGTCCAAGCCAGAATTTAGTGGGTAATGACAGCGAAACCACTGATGAAAGGATGCTGCGACGCCTTGGACCTGGTCTTAGAGGAGCTGAAGCGAAGCGAAACGGCAGGAAACCTAGGATTGATTAAACGCAATCTGGTTGGCTCGTTAATCGGCTGTGAGAGTAAAAGACGGTTGTGACCCGGTATTTCTAACCGCCGTATGGAGAAGGAAAACGTCAGGTCAGGTCGCAAAATGTGCAATAATATCAGGTAGTTTGTGATGGATATTTGTAGGTGGCCGGGGTCATAAAAATACTCTGGCGGTGAGATGTAAAATTCGGTGTAGGTTGGTTTGATAATATGGAGTCTATTGCATTGTGAGTTGTTAATGCAGCAGAGTGTGCGACTACTGTAGGTGAAGTTTCAGATGGCCCAAGCTGTCTTAGGTACGATCCAAAAGATTCCCCGTGCGGAGGGAGAACGGGCTCCGGAGGAAAATCAAGAATTTGTTGCTCGATTCCGATATTAGATCCACTGACCGGAGACGTCGCGTGACTCCCGAGGTTATATTTGCAATGCAAATTCATGCAGAGGGATATAAAAGAACATAAAACGAAAAGCCGCTTGAGGCTCGCTTGTAAAGCTTCAATGCCGATGTGAGGGATGCATCAATTCGTTTGTGGACGATTAATTGTGTGCGAACATGGTAAGAAACGCGTGGACGTTCTAAATTTGTATAATTACTGATGTGCTGCATCTCATGCTTTTCATGCGAACATGCGAAAGACAAAATTTGTTTTTACCAAGGGCTTCGTCACAATCAGATGATTGTATCCTGCGCTCTGGTAAAGATGTCTCGTGGAACGACCTCCGCATCAGGTGGTTCGATGTTCATCCTTACTTTCTGGGGAAGCGAGCATCTCGCTGACCCAAGAACCCTAAAAGACGAAAATTGTCTCATTGTACTGTAGTAATGCTGTGCCTTAGGCCATCGCCTAAAACATCCATCTGCTGCATGTTGATTCTAGGTATTCCAACGAAAAAACACGGACCAGCGGCTCTTCCCGGAGACCTCCGAATCCGCCGGCCGGATACCGACCTTGATGCCACCCCTCATCTGGAAAGAAAGACTACCTATCTGTATGTGTATGGCCATGAGAGCCTGGATCTGGACATGATTTCTCCTATTCCGAGGAAGTATCGATTGAAGTCATGGATACTTAGAAAGCTTACCGATGGAAACCTCAAATTCATTTTCCTGGCTTCTTCCTCCCTCTAATATGCAAGCACTTCCACCAACAACCCGCCTCTGATAAGGATGACCGGAAGTAAAAAAAGGTGATGTGCCGGGTGGGACGGAAGGACAAACAGAAGCGGCATGCATGTGCAGTTGATGAGTGCCGGTAGAGATTCATAAAAATCACCCCAGTGAAAAAGGTCTCAGGCGTGTGCGCGATTTGAGCATCTGCAATGCTGTATAGCGATAAGCTGCAAAGTTTACCCCACGAAGCGATGCTCGCAAACCAAGAGACTCTTGGAACTAGATTATTGAAATTGTCTCAGACTCGCCTGAGCATTCCTTTCGCCCAAGGACTCTGTGACCATTTCACGCACGCTTTAAAAACATGTTATCCTTATTAATGCAAGTCAATTGCGATGTTACTTATCTGAAGCCGTTGGTCATTCTTTCCGTGATGTTTCGTTATGAAGTCGTTAGTCGTTATTCTGAATTAGGACCACTTCATTAATGTATCATTGCCCCCCCCCCTCACACCATCACAGACAAAAACAATTGACCACGACACACCTTCCACTGTCATGTAAGGCACCAGCTTGGTGAGACTACAAATATACCACCTGATAGTTGACCAGGATTTGTATTGGCTGCTCTCATGACAATTCAGCTCAAACGGGCACCACTGTGGTGCTATAACTCACAAATTGAGATTGCTGGAATCTCATCCCTGAGGTTTTACAAGCTGAGGTCTTTGTGCAACCCCAGCCTCCACATCAGAATAATCTCCGAATGTGTTTCCCTTCCTTTTATGGTGAGCATTAGTTCAATTGGTTGTCACACATGCAAGCACAACGGCACATTGAAACAGAAACCATTATGCCAGGAGAAAGTATAACTTTATGTCAAAAAAATTGCGACGAGTAGACTCACCGGCTTAAGCTTCGTGCGTTTCCTGCGCTTCGAGGGTTCTGTTTGCCTACTTGCTCGTGCTAGCCCAGATTTATGTCCAAAGGTCCATTATAGGATGAAAAGCTCAAGCAACGGACGAGTTGAATCTCCACGTGCGAGTTCAACAGCGTGGGTAGAAACGTTGGACGATCTCCTTAGGGCATGCGCTAGCCACTCTACGTTGATGATCTCAGCAACCAGCATTGTCTTCGGAAGCGCTCATTCGTGGTGCGCCAGAACAGAAAGAGAAGGGAAAGAGAGGAATGCAGTCATTTTGCATACCCACGGTCCCGTGATCGACGCCAGCAGTCTTATTGAATTTCTTAACCACCAACGACAGAGCACAATCAGGGTGAAGATGCATCACCGCCAGGTTGGGTGACATCATCAACCGGCGAGACCGATAGACTGGATGAGCGTGTGTGTGCTTGAGCCCCAAGGCCGTCAATGGGCTCTCAAGTAGTTGCGAAGACGGAGGCATGAACCGCGCAGTTTGAGTCATCCGTGGCGGCGGCTCAGCGACATTTACAGGCGTGCCACGCTGCTGATATTCTCCATATTCTGCGCTGTCCGTAGCCGTTGTCAGCGCTGTTGTCATTTGGTTTCGTTGTTCTGCGCGAATGGAAATAGAACTCCAGGGTCCCACAGTGTGTTTTGATAGTGGAGCGCCAGGGTGCAAGGGCCCAGGACCAGGACCTGAACACACCGTGGCCTCGTACGGGCTGGGGCAAGGAAAGAGCACGATGCCACTTTGACTAGAGTGGACATCGTCAGGACGTGCGTGCCTTGTTTGCTCTTTTGTGACCTTGAAGTTTCGACGTTGTTTAATCAGACCTTGCAGATATGGTATAGAAACACTGGACACATTCTATTGTTCCCGGTGCTCAGCCCTGGCCTCGTCGTTTAATCATCAATCATGGCAGCCCAAACTCATGGACCAGGCGGCGCCACGGACAGTGAAGTGACCCCTCAAGACCGTCCCTAATCAGGTGCAGGTGCAGATGCAGGCGCAGATGAGCCTGCAGGCGGTGCACAACTAAAAGACCAAAGGGCCTGATCAATGCCTTTGCTGTCGTGTGATAGTAAGTTGTGATTCGTCAGAGCTGTGTTGGTGCTTGTTCGCCATGGTTGCTGCCAGAGACGATGACTGGCATTGGCGCTCACTCTAGTCCGGGTCCAGCCCCATGGGTGGAGGGGTCCTAAAAAACTGTGCGTCACCATCCCAGATCAAACTGGATCGTCGACTTTTCTAGGCGACACCAAAGGCGCCGGCTTGTACGTTAGACGGTGGGCAAGCACCCACTCTCCAATCTGCACCGCCGCTGGCGAACAAAAGACCCTGGACTGTCTGTCATAAACCAACCTGTGCTTCGCGGGGGTTTGTTTCTCTTTGCTTCTTGTCGGTAGACTCCAGCTCACTTACTATCCAATCCAATCCACTTGCTGCTTGCCCGTACTCTAGTTGTAGATGGTCTTGTTGCGGTGGAGGCATCTGCCAACAGGAATCATGCCAACAGCGGTTCTTTCATGACAAGAGGGTAAAAGGGAAAGGGGTTACGAGCTTCGTCATATCATCTGTCTCCTTGCTGCCATATTTCGGACTCGACTTATTATTACTTACATTGATCTCTGCAAGCAAATCAACGTGGTGATACCACTCTGATAGGGAACCAAACAAGAACCAAACCAGCCAAGTCAATAAAGACAAGACACTGTCGCCAGTCCAGTCTTACAGCATAAACCCCTTATTACTCGATCTTGTCCAACGCACCCCTCCCGCACACCACACGCCGTTGTCAATTCTGCAGTACTTGTCGAAAGAAGCGCAGCTCGACATCATCCAGCACCTTACTATATTGCCTAACTACCTCACATGACGTTGGCCCGGCTTCTATCACTGTGTAACCCGATATCACATCCCATTCATCTCATTTGCATCAATTGCTTGTGGTCTCATGCATATGCTCTGCACGTATACAAGGCGACAGAAACAGTCGTGTTGCCTTGTTAGACTTTGGCCGAGCGGGTTGAAGCAAGCCTAATTTGGATTAAGGGTTATTGCTTTGAACATTTCTTATTCAAGATTCGTTTGGCCACGATCTCTTTGATCTTCCAGCTACCATACCAATCTCAACAGCTCCGGGCGTTTGTTTCCGTGCCACTTATAACTATACAAACAGGGTCCTCAAGTTCAGAACAGCAATCGCAAACGGCTCAAGGCAAAGACATCGATGCAGACGCAGACGCAGACGCAGACGCACTTGTAGAGCGTGACCGCCTCGAAGTAGAAACGAAGGTAGAAGCAGGCGAGTCAACACTGGCGCTGCTGCAAATGCAAGCCCAAGGAAGTGCCTGTAACCCAATCTCTTTCCTGTTAAGCCATCAGCGATTCGAGGCTCATTCTTATACATATTCACACACCCCTCCTGCTCTTTCTCTCCCCCTATTCATCCAATTCCTCTTACTCATACTTGCTCTGTTCTGCTCCGATTCAACACTTGTCGAATTTTGCCTTGGTGTCTTTGTGTCCATTTAAAGCCCAGCCCGACCATCCTCGTTGATAACTTTTCGAAATCTGTAGCGATCTTGGCCATAATTAATATGGTTTGAAAAAGGACAGGCGTAGGGCAGAATCAAATGAGTATGATAGTGAGTCAGTAAAAACTAGGGAGGATTGATGA
>PVQA01001808.1:0-11318 GCA_002980515.1 Fusarium burgessii | reverse complement strand
ATTAAATATAATATATTAAAGTAATATTTTACTTTTTAAATATAATTTATAATATAGATTTTAATATTAAGTAATATAGTATTAATTATTAAATAGTTATTAGCACCTCTACCCTCTATTATACTATTAATATATTTCTAATTCTTTTTAATATAATTACTAAAAGTGACCTTTTAAAAAGTATATCTATATCACTATTGGCTTTTTAGTAATCGGTTTAACTATAAGGGAATATCCTTTCAAATTCCAAAAGCAGACTACAAGCAGTCGTTTGCTCCAATTGTAGATTCACTAGATAAGCCATATCGGCCAAGCCGACACTTATACCAGGTTAAGGTATGCCACTATACTCGATATAGATATATACTAGATAGCAATGGTAGAGATAAGCAAGCAGTTATAAGGACTTCTGATCCCAGAATCCCAAACATGTTATATAGACTAAATTCCCAAATCCCACAGCTACAAGCCTGTGAATTCATTTTTATTATCCCCTTCTCTAAGTTTGCGTCTACAGAGAACATGAGCCATCCAGATTCCCCAGCCAAAGAAAACGACAAAGAAGTTCGGAACCCTGAAAGAGTGGATTCATTCCGGTTGGAAGAAGCAGTCCCAAAAACATCAACACGCCGGGGTCTCAATTCACGCCATGCGATATTCATCGCATGGGGAGGTACAGTTGGTACTGGCCTGTTCATCACCACTGGCAAGAGTCTAGCCCTAGGTGGCCCTGCATTCCTCGTCGGCAGTTACACCGTTACTGCCCTTCTGGTGTATTCCATTCTTTCTGGCATCAACGAAATCGCTACCTTTCTCCCTGTTCGTGGCGGATCAATGAGCCATTATGGAAACCGATTTGTGTCTCGTAGTTTCGGCTTTGCAATGAGCCTACTCTATATTTACTCTTTTGCCATCCTGGTACCCTTCGAACTCGTGGCATCGGCTATCATAGTCGACTACTGGGACACTGGCGTGGACAGTGCAGTTTGGATCACCATCTTCTTGGTTCTTTTGGTTCTTCTCAATGTGATGCCTGTTAGATTCTATGGCGAGGCTGAGTTCATCTTTGCGGGTATCAAGCTGCTCACAATTGTTGGACTCCTGATATTATCGTTTGTCCTCTTCTGGGGCGGTGGCCCAGAGCGCCACAGACTCGGGTTCTACTACTGGAAGCAACCTGGTGCGACCAAGACTCTTATACTTGATGGCGATATCGGGAGACTTGTTGCAGCCATTGCAACTATGATCAGCTGCGCTCTACCTTTTACCTTTACTCCCGAAATGGTAGTTGGTACGGCGGGTGAGATCCAATCACCTCGAAAAAACATCCCAAGGGTGGCTCGACATTTTACCTGGCGACTTGGCGTGTTTTTCGTCGGAAGCGTGATTGGAATCTCAGTCATCTGCCCATCCGATTCTCCTGCTCTCCTAGAAGGGGGCTCGGATGCAACTTCTTCTCCGTGGGTTGTGGGCATACAGAATGCCGGTATCCACGGTTTGGGCAGCGTTATAAACGTTGTGGCACTTGTGGCAGCCTGGTCAACTGGAAATGCTTTCCTCTATCTTGCGAGCCGATGTCTATACACCATGGCTAGTGAGGGAAGTGCTCCTCCCATTTTCAAGAAATGCACGGCCAGAGGCGTACCGATTTACTCAGTTGCAGCCACCTCGTCTATTTCTCTTCTGGCCTATATGAGTGTTAGCTCTTCAGCTGTGAATGTACTCTACTGGCTGCTGAATCTCGTCAACACTGGTGGATTCTTGTCTTGGGTGTGCTGTTCCATCATCTACATTCGTTTCAAAAAAGCCTGCGACATGCAAAAAGTTCCCAGATCTGAACTCACGCAAAGGTCGTGGATGCAACCTTGGGCGTCGTGGGCCACTATGGCCATTTTCAGCACGCTGTGTCTACTCAATGGCTTTACAGTATTCTTCCCGTCCAGATGGTCGGTGGGAGACTTCATCTCATCATACATTGGACTTCCTTTGTTCATCGCCTTTTACCTGGCTCATCGTTTCATCCACAAAAAGGATCCCTGGGCGATCCCGCCAGACCATGTGGACCTTCAAGTAAGGTCAGGCGACTTGGAAGAAGATGATACTGCTGCACCTGAAATGTCAGTTTGGCGTCGTTTGAGGAGGTAGGTCTGTATCATGCGAGATTGGATGTGGTATCAGACATGTTGTGTTTAACAGGCCGTCGCCAAGATAGCGACGGACATGTAGTCAGAGACAAGGTTGACACCGGGGAATAAGTTGTTCGCAATATATTTATATTTGTGCCTCACTCAGCTTGGCATCCAGGGATTCCTGCACGCAAGGTTGTCGACTTCTTTGTTCAGTAGAATATGGGAAACCTGTATCTATTCCTCTTCTACAACAAGTTACAACTCCCTGTTGCGTATTTTCAATAGTGGCCAACACTCCGAGGGACAGAGAAAGGGTGAAACGGCGAATGTGGTAGCCAAAGATAAACACATTAGGATATCACTGAAGTAAAAATAAAAAGCACAAAAATCATTTGATAAATTTTTGAGATTAAATATTTGTTAATTGACCCGAGTTATAGTTACATGGCGCCACAAGACGACAACCTATGGAGGGCGCATGCTTCACAATATGAAGCCAGAATCAATGGGAATGTTCACTCCAGTAATACTTTTGTTATTTGCCAAACTAAGTACCTGCTCTGCAACATCCTTCATACTGTTAGCCACACTGACATATGGTTTGACCATACAGGGTATGCCACTATACCTCGAGTCTGGCAAAACGGTTCAATTTTGTCTGTGTTTTGTGCCTCTCTTTCTGTTCTTGAGTAAATCGCACAGACCAGTCCTTGGACTACGTTAGCTCTGAACACAGGGTGTTGATTGTTCTCAACAGATAGGTTTCTAACCGTTTCTAGTAAACCTGGAGAGACAGAGTTTACTCTGATCTTTGGTCCTACCATGGTCGCTAACCCTCGAACAAGATGGATCTGGGCCGCCTTGGAGACGGAATAAGCCTGTGGTGATTAACACTCAATTTTCACAGTTCCATCATGTCAACGTCTCAGCAACTTACCAGTGAGCTACCTATCCCACTCATGCCTGCCACCGACGCAGTGGTAATGAAGCATCCCTCAGTATCTGCAAGGTACTGTTTGGTAGCTTTCAACAGCCATAGATGGGACTTGACGTTGAAAGTGTAGGCCAGATCCCAGTCCTCATCAAATGCGTTGTCGTCAAGCTGCGTCGTATCTCTGAAACGAGTCCAACCGACATTGGAGAAAATGACATCTATCCGCCCCATCTTTTGGTAGGCTTCTTTCGCAAGTCGCTCGACTTGGACGCGTGAGGATAGATCAGCCTGAATGGCCATGTGCTGTGTCGCATCGTCGTGGCAATACTCGACAGCATTTAATTCGGCTACTAGGTCATCGGCACGAGCGCTGTTGCTACTATAGTTCACCACGACGTTGAAACCGCGCTTAGCAAAGAGTCTGCTTGTAGCTGCGCCCAATCCTGCAGATCCGGCCGTGACAAGGATGACAGGGTTGGAGGTCATGGCGCCTGACGGTTGTTGTGATTGAGATGGTAAGTGGTGTAGTGTGTATTGGAAGAATTGGGTGACTTTGATCGAGCTATGCCCCTTCAATGCCAGCGGCTACTATTGTATCGTATGGAGCTGTCGGATCGGAACCTCGGCTATCGCATAGATCGACAGGCTTCCCAACAACCGATCGCCGACAGAAGTGTCGGGGTGGTCCGACAGGTATCTTGAAGCTTGCTTACAATCTGACGGATCTTCCGACATGTGCGATGACGCATAATTTGTTCCATCAAATGTGACAGTAGTTGACTGTCACAATTAATACAAAAGAGAATTACAGCCCAAGGTAATCTAATAGATACATAAGTATACGTCAGAACTGCTGCTGACCATCACTAATTCATTCACTCCACCAAACCCCAATCAATATCTTGGGCAATTAAATTCAATTCTTTAGCTCAATGTCGTGAATATGACCCTCAAATCCCAAAACCCCTTTGACCAATTCGCCCATCAGTGGCATCAGCTCAAAGACCAAGAGCATGCTGGGTCAGCCTTGACAGCCCTCGCAGTAGTGGGATTGACGTACATACTATACAACGTGAGTTATCACTTGTCCTTTAGCTTGTGCAAACTATCAACATACCCTTGTTTAGCTCATGTTCGCTACAGATGTTCCTCATATCAAGGGAATCCCTGAAATACCCGGCGCTATCCCTGTTTTTGGTCATCTGCTGAAGCTCGGCGAAGACCATGCTACCACCTGTGAAAAATGGTGGCGCCAGTACAAGTATCCAATTTTCCAGATTAAGCTTGGCAATACCCGAGCTGTGGTCGTCAACTCTTTCGACGATTGCAAGAAAATGCTTCTTGGTCATCAAAATGCCGTCATTGATCGACCGAAGCTCTACACTTTTCACGGTGTTATCAGCAGTACCCAAGGCTTCACAATCGGTTCATCGCCTTGGGATGAGTCGTGTAAAAAGAAACGCAAAGCTGCTGGTACTGCGCTCGGTCGACCTGCCTTGCGCAACTACTATCCCATGTTCGACCTGGAGAGTTACTGTATTCTACGCGACATGAGGAAAGACAGCAGCAATGGTCAGATTGAGATCGACGTCAGGCCCTATATCCAGAGATATGCCCTAAACACAACACTTACTCTATGCTACGGCATTCGCATGGACGCCGTTTATGACGATCTGCTGCGCGAAATTCTCCATGTTGGGTCATCAATCTCTCTGCTTCGCAGCGCATCTGAGAATTACCAAGATTATATACCATTATTGAGATACTTCCCCAACAACGAGAAGAATGCGCGTTCAAAGGAGCTTCGAGATCGACGAGATGCCTACCTCGATTTACTTCTAAACAAAGTACGGGAGATGATCAAAAATGGTACCGACAAGCCTTGTATCTCGGCTGCTATCCTCAAAGACCAGGAGACTAAGCTTACTGGAGTTGAAGTCTCATCCATCTGCCTATCTCTCGTATCTGGTGGATTTGAGACGATTCCCGGTACTCTGACGTCCTGCATTGGATCACTCTGTACCAAAGAAGGACAGGTGTGGCAAGACCGTGCATACGAGGACATCAAGCGTCAATACCCAAATGTTAGTGATGCCTGGACTTGTTGCATCAAGGAGGAGACGATTCCGTATATCAACGCTATCGTGAAAGAGGCTGGCCGATACTACACTGTCAGCTCCATGAGCCTGCCCAGGAAGACTGTTCAAGATGTCAATTGGGATGGTGCCATTATTCCGGCAAAGACCATGATCTTGATTAACGCGCAGGCTGGAAACCACGGTACGTATCTAGATATGTTTGTGATTGCTGTCTTTCGGTTATGTTCTGACTAGACTTGCTAGATGTGGATCACTTTGGACCCAATGGAGGCAACTTCGATCCCGAAAGGTGGCTCAAGTCTTTGGATCCTCCTACGGAAGCTGAGATGAACGGACTTGGCCATCTAAGTTTCGGCACTGGCTCGCGAGCTTGCTCTGGTCAGTTCATTGCCTCACGAATGCTGTACTCTGCGCTCGTGAGAATACTGTCTAGTTACAAGATTGTGGCTAGCGAAGATGCGCCACCAAACACCGATTACGTCGAGTACAACCAGTTCAAGACGGCTCTGGTTGCTATTCCTCGTGAGTTCAAGGTTAAGCTTATCCCTAGAGACTCGGCCATGATGGATCAATGTATGGATGCTGCGGAAGAGAGAACACGCGACCACTACAAGGAATAACGTCGTTTCGAGAACGTTGGGACATCAGGCAACTGTCACAGGCCAAGGGCAACATGGGAGCGCTGAACTGTGTGCTACAGAGAGCAGCAGGATACAGAGACGGAGAGTATACAGGCAAAGGTCAGCGGTAGATAGCCTTGGTTCAGCAGATACAACCAGAGTAAACTTGGAAGTCAACCACCATTATTAGTTTTTAACCCTTGTTACTGCTAGTTGAGGCTTGGTGACAATGACGGTTCCTCAATAGAGTTCATCCACGAAATATGAAGCGTGGTGTTGAGATTTGATGGCAAGACTTTGTCGAATAAGACATAATGCAGTTGGGACATTAAAACTGTAAGCTACAAATGTTAGATTTCTATTTCCTTTTCCGTATTTTTCCATCATTCATCAATCGTTCCCAGTTGGCAGCGGGAGACTTGACTGCCAACTTTGCTCAAGTTGTCGACAGTACATGAGTGGTACGAACACCCCTTAGCTCAAGCCAATGTTGGCCGAAGTTGCCAAGGGTACTGGCCCCACTGATAAGCACAAAATGGTTGATTGAGGGGTGCGTCGGACGCAGCGATGACATGACGGGATGCCCGATTTAACGCCAAAGGCTCCTATGCCATAGCAAAAGATTCTTATGTCAAATCCTCCGTGTGATAAAATGGTACAACAGAGAAAATTTCAGTCTCAAATCGTACTTTAACAGCGATCTAGCGATCCAATACTCAATCATGTCCTGTCTTACTACCCAATGTCTATTTTCCGTTCGTGGCTTTGTTGCCGTCGTGACAGGAGGAAGCAGTGGTTTAGGCTTGATGATTTGCAGGGTGAGAAACTCTAGACGGCAAATCCCAATCGTTTCAGTTGTGGACTTACTTGCCGCCAGGGACTCATTGCCAACGGTGCCAAAGTATATGTCGTGGCTTTGGCCTCAGACCCTATTGATGAGGTGGTTAAGAAGCTCAATGAATTTGGGAGTCAGTATGGTGGCACAGCTCACGGGTGAGTAAGTTTATAAATCTACCGAAAGCTCATGTACTCATTAGACGACTATCAATATCAGGGTTTCATGTGACGTTGCCAACAAATCTGCCATAGCAGATCTTGCTACATATATCGGTCAAAGAGAAGACCATGTTGATGTCCTAGTTTCAAACGCCGGTATACGACGAGACCCTCCAACACCATGCAATGTCCTCAACGCTTCCTTATCTGAGTTGCAAGACTCCATGTGGTCATCTCGACACTCTGACTGGGCCGATAGTTTTTGTGTCAACACGACTGCTCATTATTTCCTCAGCGTAGCTTTCTTGAACTTGCTTGAAGCCGCCTCTAGAAAAGACTTGGGTAATAACCTTCGAGGTAGTAGCGAGGGACGCGGCGTCGTTGTTGTTACGAGTTCCTGCGCGAGTATGCACAACGCAACAAACGTGGATCTCACCAGTTATGCCACCAGTAAAGCGGCAACTGATCACCTTGTAAAACTCTTGGCAGCAAAGTTCAGTCGCTTCTACATCCGCGTGGTAGGAATTAATCCTGGATGTAAGACAAATGCGATGAAGATGCGACAGATTGACTGACTGACTGGGTTGCAGTTGTTCCGAGTAACATGAACCCTGTCGGGGAAGAAGGGAATATGTTTAGTTCTCTGTTCGGCAAAGTCCCCGCTGGAAGAGCTGGTCAGGAGGAGGATATTGCTGGCACCATTCTATATCTTGCCAGTCGCGCCGGGGTAAGTCGAACGTGCCAAAGTCACTACTATTTCCAATCTTCAATCGCATGCACAACAGGCCACAGAAATTAACCTCGGTTATAGGCGTATGTTGATGGAATCAATCTTTGTGTTGATGGAGGACGTGTTCTTCTGGCCAACGGCCAAGAATGATTTTGGACTATACTTGTTTGGGTTGTTATGGTGCTTATCACGCTGATATGGATCTTGCATAGATGCTATGTGTCGGAAAAGCCGACGGGTGGATGGAATCACAGAGAGGGCATAATGAATCAACTCGATATAAGTAGTAAACAAAAACTCACAGAATCAATCCTAAAGCACTTAAAATACCTTTGGCAAACGCTATTTATGTCATCATGTCTATTGTAGCAATATCCGATGGCGTTGGGTAAGTATACCAGGCGAAAGCCCACCATCTTGGCTAATCTCGGTGAGCAGCTCCGCCCTTGGAGTCCAGGACATTCAAGAGATGGCAAAGCGTCTGGGTCTTGGGACCATGACTGAACAAGATTCAAAAGATTACCTGACAATCTTGAGGTCTTTCGAGGCCATTATGAATCAGATCGACCAGGCACATGATCACATACCGTTTGAACTTCAGTCTGCTAGTGCTAGTCCTCGGGAACGTGTAGAGTTCTGGACTCCCACCTCTGAGGATAACCCATTCAATGCATGGAGTCATCAATGCCATATTCAATCTGCGTCTCCTTCAGGTCATCAGCTCAAGGGTCGAACTATAGCCATCAAGGACAACATCTCGGTCCGAGGTTTGCCCACGACGATAGGGGCCCCGGAATCCTTATTTCAGAACGGACACTCAGTCGCATCCATTAATGCCACTGTTGTCGCTCGCATCCTGGATGCTGGCGGTATCATTAAAGGAACTTCGACTTGTGAAAGCTTCTGTGCCTCCCCTTTGTCATTCACTTCTGCTACAGGACCTGTTCATAACCCCCTTCTTCATAATTACACCGCAGGAGGTAGCAGCAGTGGCTCTGCTGTCTTGGTCGCTGTTCACAGGTCACAATCGACCCGAAAAGGCTCATTTGGCCAGACAGCCGAATTAGCAATCGGCAGTGACCAGGCTGGCTCAGTACGCAATCCAGCTTGCTACAATGGTATCTATGGGCTCAAACCCACATTTGGTCTTGTACCTTATACGGGTGCTGCATCCATGTCACCAATGATCGATCACATTGGCCCTCTTGGAGCCACACTCGAAGATGTAGCTGTGCTGCTCGAAGTGATGGCTGGATATGACGGGCTCGACCCCCGAATGACGCCTGAGAGTCCTTTGAGACATCAGGTGAAACCATATCTTGCAAGCCTTGTCGATCTGCGACAGCAAATGTCATGGCAATCGTGCCCTGGACAAAGACTGAGAGTTGGCGTCTTGAAAGAGTCTTTTACCATGCCTGGTGTCTCTGATGAAGTGAGGAGCATCATTTACCAAACGACACATGAGTTCTTTGGGGTGACAGGTGCTTCAGTCACCGAGATATCGATACCCATGCATCAACAAGGCCCGGCCATCTGGACAGCGGCAACTCGACCATCCATGTCCTCCCACTTGTACCGAGGAAATCCCTCAGGACATCTCTCGTATATTCCAGAACATATCCAAACCAAATCACCACTAACTTCAAAAACCTACCAAACACTCACATCGAACAATCCTGCAGTAGTCAACATCATGTTCAGCGAACTCTATGCCAAAGAATGGGCCCCGCAAGGCCTCGAGGCAAAGGCTCACCGAAAGGTTTTTGAGTTGAGGGAAGCCTATAATCGCGCACTGGACGAAGTGGATGTCTTGATCACCCCTTGCGCTCCTTCACCGGCAATGCCTCACCCAGAAGAAAGCGACAAAGCTTCGATTATGGAGCGCCTGAGTCCCGCTATAGGCGTGACGAGCAATACTTGTCCGTACAATATCACAGGCCACCCATGTCTTAGCGTCCCTTGTGGCTTCTCCACTGACCCTCATCGACCAGACATTCGGTTGCCCATTGGGCTCCAGATAGTGGGACCCCGTTGGGCGGATGAACTAGTTATCGAGGCAGCAGCTCTGTTTGAGAGAGGTAGAGAAATGGCTGAGGCGGCTCAAGGTCCATCGTCATGTACTTAGCGTTAGAAGGTGTCCATGATCGGATCATTTTATCTCGATTGTCATATAAAAAAAACACCTATTGACTCAAGAAGCTACTCCGGTCGCTCAAGAAACTCCGACACATTCTTAGCGATCCAATCACTATCAAATTTGTTAATTCCAAGTCCTGCCAGGTGTCCCCACATAGAAGGTATCACCCTCAACGTTGATCGAGGAATTGATCGGGCCTCTTTCTCAGATGCCTCCCATCGGAAATACTGGTCCGTCTCACACGGAAGAAGCAATACACGTGCTTCGATGTTGGACAGCGTTCCTTGAAGTGATGGGCTGTCTGTCTTGGTGAGTAAGGTGACATCGCCCTTCTGCCATGTCCTTATCATGGATAGCAAATCTTCAGGATGCCAGTCAAAGTAATTGGTCCCAGCGGCATAGCTGTCCCACTCGTCTAGTGTTTGGTATCCCAATGACTTGTACATCTCCAATTCAAACCATTCTGCGCTAGTTAGCCACGCCGAGTAAGCTTTGCCAAATGCTCTCAGCCCTCCATGGCGTGACGATGGTGCTGAAAGACTCTGATAGTCTTGAGAATGTTTGAGTGCCGCTTTTGGTCCTTCGAGAAACTGGTAATTGTGCCGGCTTGTTCGGGCCGAAGAACAAATAATGACAGCGTTTTTAACCATTTCGGGATGCATCAATGTCCAGTGATAGGTACATTGTCCCCCCATCGAGAAGCCCATAACGACATCAAGGCTATAGATGCCTAGTCCAGACGTGAGGAGAGCGTGTTGAGCACGAACGCAGTCCTGGTATCGGAACGATCGAGGTGGGTTCGACATGTTGGACGGACTTGAGGATTCACCGTTTCCAAACAAGGCCACCACGATAATTCTATATTCTCTCAAAGCCCCATCAGCCAAGGTCATGGTAGATTGGAGCCGTCCTCGGAAACAAGTCACGACCAGCGCTGTTTTTGTCGCTGCAGAATTGATGTCCTTGTATGCCAATTTGACAGAACACGAGGGTGACCCATCATGGAACTTGAAGTCATTGATGTGATAGTACTGGGGCATTTCCGCTGACATGATGAGAAATTGGGATGATGAGCTGAGAGTGTTCGGTAGTTTGGGTGTATAGCACAAGAAGCGTTCTTTATTTATGTATCACTTTGGCTGTGGATACTTTCGGGAGTTCCGATATCAAACCAGCAAGATCATTATGATAACTGAGAAGCTGCCAATTTCATAACAGACACTTTTAGTCCATAAAAGCGAGAGAAAGCTTGCCAGATAACTTGCTGCTGCAAAAATGATCAGGTTGCGGTACTGATCATGAGACACTTCCAGAATCTTTCCAGCCAACGGGGTGCCCCGTGAAGAAGCTGCAGTAAAAGATATTAGCTCGTCTACAGCATGAATGGCTGCTCTTGGCTTCGTACTCACCTAATGCTGACGAGAATATACGCAGTAGAGTAATATCGACCGTATGAATGAAGCGTACAGAGCGAACTGACACAAACAGGAGCAAGACTGACATTGGCACCTCCAAAGAAACCAAAGACAAGAGAAAAGGTAACAAGTAAGGCTTGACTGGATTTAGCCGGCATCCAAAGACAGAGTAAGCTAAGGAGGTAGGGCACGCGATTTATATCAGCTTATAGTTATTAGTAACTTTAAATAACACTTTTTAAAAGATACTTTAAATAG
>PVQA01001801.1:0-19844 GCA_002980515.1 Fusarium burgessii | reverse complement strand
TACGCTATTATTGAATCATCTTCATCATTCATCAAATATTCGATGCAGATGTATCACAATGCCCTCAAATCCATCAGCTTCAAGTGTGCAGAATTGCTTATGGGTATATTTATCTTCAAGCTCTTCTCGATCATTGCTGCCCGATCAAGCCAGTTCACGTCGTATCTCATGTTCACAGAAGACTATATCCAACGAACACTCTACATCTCATCTCGTGGCCTATCGCGAGCGGGACTAGTTGTTCTTGCATTCAGTCTTTTAAATATTGTCTTTTCACTATATGGCACTCTTCTTTGGGCTCTAGACTCCCCTGGCTATATCTTTAGAGCATCAAATGCGACGATTGCTGATTATCAATCTCAACGAAATGATGATCCTCCCTACATCGTTCAAATTGCACTTGACAGGACCCAACTTGTCGACACCACGAAAAGGCTTCCTCAAATCATCGGCTCTGAGTTATTTAACCCTGGTCTCAACTACACCTTGACTGGTAAAGTCAGCAACAGCCACGGAATTCCCGAGGTTGTCGCACCAACAAAGCAAGATGGTGTTGGTGCCCGTGTCTGGTTAGATCAGGATGGATTTTCAGTTTCTCCTGATACTATCTCAATGTATCCTTTCACATGGGCAACTGGTAATGCGACCTTTCCAAGGAACTGCATCAGGTTCAATGGAGGCTCTGCTGTTTGGAATTGTACCTTTGACAATGGATTCGCAAAGGATATTGTCAGCGGTATAACAGGCAAACCTGAGGTTCATTGGAGTGAAGCTACAGAACTAGATACGAGATATGTCTTGCCTGACAGATTAGACAACATCTGGGTATCCGTTGGGACAGGTGGTGGTTCAGCCTTGATGACCCAAGTCTTTACTGTTACCAAAGGCAGGAGGCGACATACCTTTTCTCAGGCTACTTTGAAGGTTACAATGGTAACAAGTCCTGGAATCCCATTTGCCAAAGACGAAGTCACTGATCTTGTCCAACGAACCTGGAGTTCCAATGAGACTGAACAAAAGAATCCTCTTGTAGGTGGAATCGTCGATGGAATGATGGCTGCCCAGAAACATGATCTCAGCTACCAATTTGGCGCCAACACAGCTGATAATGACAACAAATCTACCCTTCAGAGCAACTGGGGCTTCTACACCCTGATGAATAATAACGCAAGCCAGTATTCCATTATCAGCATCACCACCACGAATATTACACTCATTCGATCCGAGACACTGGACGAAGCACCAGAGCCCTTTGAGAAATGCGAAAGGTCAAACTATCAGAATGAAGCGTTTGGTGGAAAGGTGGTCAAGACAGACTGCGCCGCCTCAAAACCTGCAGTTGGAAAACAGGCCTTCTACGGCCAAGTTGACACAGCCGTCATGATAATTATTCGTGGTCTGGGTGCACCTCGATCAAACATCAGCGCAACGTCTCTAGATAACGATGCCTTGACTTGGATATGGAATACTTCTGAAACAATCGAGTCATTGATGATTGCCAGAGCGTATAGTGTCAGCATTGACCCTTCGCTTGTGTATATCAGCGTTGACAAACTAATGGTAGCCATGTCCCGTTTACAGTTGGCGCTTAGCTGTCTAGCTCTGTTTCTGGCCGCGATCATGTGGCTGGGCCTAATGGTCTTTGCTGATGCACATTGGACTGGCACTCTATTGGCGAACTTGATACACACAACATTAGAGCCGAACAAGGTGAAACCGGGTTATATAACACGGCCACCCAATCTGGGCTTGATATCCATTGGCCAGAAAAGGATTTTGGCTGTGGATGGCAAAGCTGTCACAGTTTCCAATCCAGCCCCTGTCACCATGCAGCCTGCGGTAAATCTAGATCATCATAATGGTGAAGTGAAAGGGTATGCAAATACCGGAGCTTATCCTTTGTCTTATCAAGACCCCAATGCTGGGAGGCAGGCGCTCTTATCCGGATATCACCAGACCTATCCGAATGCCTGATGACGTCTGACGATGCCATTTTGTATCTATATTGAAAATTTCATGGCTGTTTGCGATTCGGATCTGATTGGGGACCGAGCTTAGTATGCATTAGTTTTAGCAAATATCATCCTTCTTCCGAATACCAAAAAGGACTGGCTGGCATGATTTGTCTCCGTGGTAAACGCCGTGTGTTGAAACGAATGTGAAGCCAGTAGTTTGCATAGAGCAGAACCTCCTTAGGTCTCAATTCTAACCGAGACAGACTAGTTATGCAGAGGGCCTCAAGCTAAGCCAGGCACATGACCAACAAGCTATGCTTATTGGTAGCACTAGCTTAGCTCTTCTGACGTGGACAAATAATAAATGGTGAGGTGGGCTTTGGTGATTTGTGGCGTATAAGCTTGTCCGTAACAGGAGACAATCAGGCCCAAAGTGTTATCAAACCAGACCTTCGATCCTGCACAGCGAAAGACGGTGTGATGGCAGGCTACCAGCGACAACATCCATTACTGTCTGTCTTGCTTACCAACGTGGATTGCTCTAGCAAATAGATTCCTTTACCTAAGCGCTGTTTCTCCGGCACCGAATATCCAACCAATAAGTTAAGTCGGTCACAGGCAACATGTACAATTCTGCCAGGTGTCTATGGAACACCACGGAAATGCATCCTGGGGCTACTATAATTTATCGACACCGGGATTTCAATTCCTTAAAAGGGTTCCATTGGTTCAAACTGTTACTACATACATTAGGCAAACCTGAAGTCTACCTACAACCGCCGGCCCCAAACGTCGTCCTATGCTCAAACATTACACTGAGCGTTGACACTGGTAAGGGGCTACAATTCTTTCCTTTTAGTGTGAGGTAGAAAGTTTCAACTACGGACCAACAGCATAAAAAAACCGAGCTAAAATGATAAGACAGAATGTTTTTACAGGGGCGAGTTATTATTAAATAGGTGAGTATTACCCTTAAGACTGGAATTAAATCAGGCACTTTCAAAATACTGGCTTTATATTCCCTCCTTCTCTATCCCGCCAACCACTAAGCTATCTCTAGCCAATAGGCAGATCTACGTTCAACTTCTCGAGCACAACATTCCTACTTGTGTGATACACATTACCAGGTAAGTCCTTTTCCTACTTTTCAGAGGCTATAGTCAGAATACTAACTGTTCTTTCTTTTCCCAATTCAAGTCTATCTAAATCAATATTACGTTGCCTTCGCCAAGATGAGACTTGCAGTTGCACTCGCCATGCTTTTGGGCGTCTCTGCAGCAGCACCGATTGCCAAACAGCAGCCCGACGATATTGGCTTAGCAAAGCGAGAACCTGGCAAAGTCAGCAAAGCCATAAACACTATTATATCTTTTGATCAACTAGAAAGGAAAATAGTTAAGGGAGAGCAGGAGGACGCATTGGGTAATATATAAGCTTTTAATTCAGTGCAGGCAGGGCTGAAACTAAAGCCTTCAGTCGTTGTATGCAGTTCTCCACTGGAGTTTAAGCTCGGCCGGCTGTTGGTAGGTCTTGTAGCTTCATAAAGGAGTATTAAAAGTTTAATCATGTAATATAAAATGCATTAAACTGTAATTTGCAGGCATAATAATTGTCAATTAATAGTTACCTCAATGCTTTCACAATTGCCTCGATTGAAGTAAGTAACATGCTGCACTAAAGATTCAATACTTCACTGTCAAGATACTTCAGAGAACCATTAGAATGTCTCTGGTGAGTTCACTTCGACAATCTTGCTTCCAAGTCTCTATGCCAGGGAATGGTTTAGATCATATGGTGTAGAGGGAGTCTATTTATCAACATATCAGAAGCTTGCTTGCAAACTTTACAGTAATTCACTTGCCAGACTCCTGCCAGCCTTGATGTCTAAGCGGCATTTGCTGCGCATTGACCTTGTGATAATTCGATGTCGTTTTCAAGGATCATGAGTAGGTCAGTGGCTTGCTTGCGAACGTCGTATGGGCAGCAAGGGCTACTCTGAAGAAATGCTAAAGGTAAAATCATACAACGAGCCATTTTGGGGAACCAAGGGGTCAATTCTTTTGTATTGAGAAATCAAGGTGCAAATGCAGAGAATTCCTCTGGAGATTTAGACAAATCTCTATTCAGCATATGCGGCCAGACGTGACTGACAATTATTAGTGGTGGTATCGCTTTGAAGGTCGTCATTGGTCTGATTCAGGCTCTGCAAGATGCCAACTTGGCCGGTATTTATTGAAGCACCACTACAGACAATCTCATTTAACACAAGTCGAAGCATCGGCATTCCATATAACCATCGAGCCATCATAACCAATGGCGGAACGCCAGTAGCGTTGTGAATGACGCCGCTGCTTATTATCGCGAGGCGTGAATCAGGTGACGCCTCCTGGAACTGACATGATCCTATGAAGTTCCAATGGAGGATTTGAATAAGTTATTCACTGCTTCACCAAATCTCTGGACTGTCTTGACTCCTTCCGAAGATGGAGACTTTATTCAAGGGGAAGTTCGCCCATGTCCCGAGTCTCATTGGCACATATACCAATGAAGGAACATACTTTGTTTCAAAAGACCCAACACCAAAGAATACCAGCACCGATGCAGAATTTACATCCTATTTAAAAGTTGATTCCTCGTTCTGGAACCATCATTCTACTCTTGATCTAACGCTTAATCCCAGACAACCAGAATCTCCCAGCTCCTTTTGTACAGGAACTGCTGCAAGCTTATCCTGACCTATCGAAAAAAAGAAGTAAACTCTTTCTGGCCGACGATTTACCGGTAGCTGGAATTTTAATTTTAAAGACCCCCGCACTTACTGCAGTGAAATTCATCTACTATCTCTATTGATTCTTTCCAATCCACCATGATTAAACCAGAAGAAAGGTTCATGTCCGAGGGGCAGGGCTATTTCGGCTCAAGCGACAACCCAAAAACCGTAACTCATTGCAATGTGTGGGATTGGGGTCAACTGCGCATGATCAAGGTCAAAGGCACTGCCAAACTCTTTCCGCCTGATGAGGATGTTGAGGTTCCAATATTGGCACAATTCGCAGATTACCTGTCTCCCAATGTTCGCGCGGTTACAGTCGACGACGAAGGACTGATTATGGAAGTCTCCACAGACCCGGAAGAAGACGATACTGGGTTTATCGGATATCTTCCTTTCTCGACAACTGAATCACTTCACGATTGCCGTACAGTCCAGTACTCGAAACTGCAAGAGCTCGATCGACTTAGACCAGGCGTTGATCTATCAGCATATTCGGATGAAAACGGAAATCCTAAGAAGGTTGCCTTCAAGTTCAATCCTATCGCAAAGCCTCGAAGACTGCAGATGGCATGGGATGAACTCCACCTACTCAAAAGCCTACCACCACATGACAACATAGTACCCTTTGACCGCGTAGTGCTCGAGGATGCGGAGAGCCGGGTGATTGGATTTACGACAAAGTATATCCCTGGTGGAACTCTTGATGATTTACAAGTGCCTTTCCGTTTCGAGTGGCTGCAACAACTCACCCATGTTGTTGATTTCTTGAACCTCGATTTGGGAATTATGCATCAAGACGTTGCACCTAGGAATCTACTTATCGACCCAGAAACGAAAAAGGTTCTTCTCTTCGACTTTGACTGGGTGGCATGTGGACAGAAGAACTTGCTGGACGGACGAGATGATGTGACTGGCGTTATCTTTACGTTATACGAGATCATTACAGGTGATAGGTCCTTCACGAGTATCCCCCATTGGGATCGAAACATGGACATGGTCCAGAATGTTCCGGAGTGGCCTTGTAACCGCCAACTTGACTCTGATGTATCGATATTTCGCAACTTCTTGAACGAATGGGTAACAAAGCGAAAGTCTGGCGACGACATGCAACGATACCTCAACGCCCCAAACCATCTCACGTGGCCTGATCTCCAAACACCACCTGACTATAATGTACCTTACGAACTTGGTACCATCAGGAATGGCGAGACAAATTGGGTAACGGGTCCGCGGTTGAGACGCACTGCGATGAAGAAAGGACAGTATGTGTTTCGTTGGGAGAGACCGCCACAAAGCAGGTTAAAGAGATGCCAAGATAGTATATAATGATAGGTTGATTAAAGTACTTTCTTCTGAGAATCTTCTGCACCATTATTGTCAGCCATCCATCCTGTCTATGCCACTTGTGTAATAATATTTGTTCCATTGCTTGTTGTTGTGCAACTTATTAAATGAACCTACTATGTTGAAATGAGTAAAGACTCTTGGCATTGAGTTCTGGTGTCCCTGACGAGATCTTGACCACCCAAGCCCCATGTCGTACTGAGCGTGCTTAAAGGGCTAAAGTGAATATGATGAGCAACAGCAAAAATGTGTTGCTTGATTCTCCTCTTGTGCGGGGTATTCCATCCCGCAGAATTACTTAAAGCATATAGTAGGATTACCAAGGCAATTCTTCCTGACACTGTGAAGATTATGCCTACCCCATTCACCTACCCTAATGCCCCGTCATGACACGGCCGTAAGCACGCTAAGAAGACGGAAAAATATCACATGACGAGTGGCTGGGACTAAACCACCGGAACGAAAGTCTAGGTAAGAGGGGGGAGGCAAACATCAAACAGACAGCGAGAACTGATTTGGACATCACAAGCAAAACGGCCCGCGATACCGGCACTCCCGCCAGTGATCAGGCTCACGGCCTCCCTTCCTTACAGCCATGGCTGGACAAACTACTGATATGCCCGTACTACATGTTGGCAAAAACCCCACCTCTGAATTGGACGATGACTCCCTTGTGTCGAATCGCAACCAAACTCAGCAAGTCGACGAGCCTCGCCATAAAAATAAGAGGGTGGCAAGTGCCTCGAGTCTATATCTTCCTTTAGTCTGAGACTGGACGAGGAGCTTGCAGACCAAACGAATGCATGGACTCTGCTGACGTGATGCAGTGCGTGACCCAAACCTCCAGCATCGCGAAAACATCTCGATTGACGGAGAACAAGCGCCGCTACCGAGCACGCCGGAAAGAGTATGTGTCGGATCTTGAGCATAAGGTCGCAGAAGCGCGAGAGCAAGGGATCAAAGCGACGACAGAGGTACAATTGGCGGCACGGAAGGTCCTCGTAGAGAACGGGCAGCTCCGGGACCTCCTTCGGCTGGCTGGCTTCACCGACCAAGATATCAACGTATGGACAAGACGCGAACCCGGTGAAGATGATGCAAATGGAGTGAATTGCGCTCAAAGGCGAGAAATAGAGCGGATGGCCAGGCTATGTGCGGCATTTACATCTGGCCACGGAGGAGGGACCATAAAGGGGGACAAGGTATCCTTATCGAGCAAGACCCCCGAGAAGGGAGAACTTGACCAAGCTGGAAGCATATCGGAGAGCACCGGCATACCATCAATTACCGACGAACCACTGGATAGCGAGCCAAACCCCTCCAACTGCCCGGATTTCGGTACAGCGACTGTCTGCCCAGCACCCGAAACGAGCAAAGCTCCTGCTGCTGCTCAGCCCCAGACTCAAATCTGCCATGACAAGCAATCAATGCCATGTAAACTTCTCTCGCGTCTCGCCGAGAATCCTGCTACAGATATTACTCAGATCCCAATACCGCCAGGGTCTCTTGACCCTCTTCAGGATGCTACATACCATGACGGAGATGTTGAATGCGGAAAGGCGTATGAGATGCTTATGCGCTACGCGACATCTGAGGAGAAGATGGATACCGTTGCTCAAGCACTGGAAGGTGGCTGCACTTTGACTGGAAAGGGTCGGTGTGTCGTCAAAAAGAATACTGTATGGGAGGCTCTCGATAGTATGTGTGGGTGAGCTCTCGACACGATCCTACGTCAAGTACACCGATATTTGGCTGTACAAAGGGCGCTTTTCGAATCTCCCAATCAAAAAAGCTCACTTCTTGACGCAAAGGACATAGCACTCCATTCCTACTTCACCTACTTTTCTTAGTCCATCTCTTACCCTCACCCGGAACTTCACGCACAGGAGAGGGGTTACCAACTGCATCATCCCTCAAGAGGCAGTTATTATAATGGCAAACAAGCCTCTGATAGCCAAGACCCGGCATACAAATCCAGCAGTCTTTGAAAGACGGACAGGCAATGTTTGATTGGTTGATTATGAGGTGAAATACTAGGTCTATGCGCCGCTTTAGGTATCTGCATGTGTAAAAAAAGTAAACCCGGCCGAGAGATCTTGTCAAAGGTTTGATATATAGTGGCTTAGTCCATTGCATGAAACCTTCCTCTGAGACTGATGTTGCATTCAAGGCCTGTATTTCCCGTAGATTTCCGACACAGCAGACAAGCCTTGCTACTTTGATCGTGTTGACAGACAATACATCGCAGAACATTGTTTGAGCAAATTCCAATCTTCCTCTCCTATAAGCACGCCGAGGGTTTGTGTCATGCCACATTGCAAGCAGCGGCTTTGTACTCCCTGTAATGCTTGAAAGCTGCCACAGTCCTAACACCTTACTATCATAGGAGTCTCCGTATACGAGTGAATTCCGGAGTCGTACTCACGATGCCTTCACAGACCTGTCTTACAAGTGTGTTTCCCAGACCCTGCGGCAGATTGATCCTTGCGTGCTTGAAGACTTCATTTCTAAAAATCTCTGACATAACTTGGCGTCAGTTCATAAACAACCGGAATGGATCCAAGAAATTCAACGATTTCCAAATTTCTTAGCCTTTCCAAGTACTTCGCTGTTGATATTCATATCAGAATGTCGACTGCGTATTTGTTTGCCAAAGAAAACATTCTTGCATGAAATTGTAGCATAGATATGTCCTGTTCTTCAATCTCGGCTGCTACTGAAACATAGTAATCCCTATTATTAAGGTATTCAATCATTTTTTGCTAACAATGAACAGAGTATCCTCACTTATCTCGTCATTTCTCGAAGAGGATTCCTTGAAAGAGATATCAGCCAATTAGTCCCTAAGTTCTATGCCACCCACTTACTTGAAATGGGCCAGTAAAAGCAGTATGGAAAACCTTGGACTGTGCGAATAGGGCGGTTTTCCTAACATGAAACTTGTTGCCCTTACAAATCAAGATAAGGAACTCGTCATTCTCATCTTTCCTAATACAAATTTTACAATCAACAATTAATGCTAAAGTCTAAAATGACATAGCTATACTTACCTCTGTTCATCTTCCATAACCGTTACAGATACAGGTATGTTATCCTAGACGCAACAGCAGGATTCTCCGCCCGGAACCATATCGAGAAAATGTACCATTATTGCAGCCGAGGCGACAACAAGTCATCAGGTCGCTGTCCGTCCAACACATTACTCCGCAGACCTTGAAATGCCACAAGATCCCAAGTGCCAGGAGGGCCCATGGAAAGGGTAGATAGGGAGGCTTGCTACCTTTTTATTGTGTTTCCCAAAATTGCCATCTGTACAGAGGCATCAGAGTCACTTGGATGGGTCGAGAAGGATCAAAAGGTTGCAGGGAACGGATCATGACGAATGCCGAGTGTAATGGCCGCATCATTTCATCCGGCCAATCCCATCTTTCCTGTCAGTCCTCTCTCAGATATTTTGTTAAATTGCACCATTCAGCCACATGATGGTGTAATCTAATGGGAACATTGCTAAAGCGGATGAAGCTAGTCCTGTACTAGCCGTCCCCTGCTAGTGCCCAGTCGTTCCAATCAACTAACCCTTGAAGGGGCAGGCAGCCACCCTACAAATTTCGGAACCACGCTATAGTGGAATGTGACTGGGTTTCAGCGCCAGAAAAAGTTACCCATTGATCTACAGCCAAGGCCCGGCGATGCATGGCAAGTCCCTAAAGACGGACAGCCAAGGTCTAATTGGTTCATGGAAAGGTAAGAAGGCTAATTTGACCCAACAACATCTCGTAAGCAAGGCAACCAGGTTGCTGGGTGGTTTACAGACTTCATCCAACGGAAGGATGATTCGGATATGGAGAGTTATGCGCTCTTTGAGGGAGTCCTCTGCTGGGCTGTTGCTGGCAGAGAGTTTACGGACCTGATGGAGGGATACGATGAGGAAGTGTGGCGTAGAGACTATTCGAAGTACCAAGATGTACTTATGATAGATAGGGTTGCTTAGAGGCAGGTTGATTAATGTAGCAACATGATGGAAATCTGGGGAGATCATTAAACTGTACCGACGCTCCGGCCACGACAATGGGGCTGAACCATGCATTCAAGGTTGATTTTAGTGCTTTGCGCCAGCCAATTAACGCTGTGGTGTCTGTCTCGACCCAAGCTTCAAGGGGATAAATTAGGTTTGCGCTTGAGCTTGATCAGCGGCCACCGTTTGTAGCCTACTGGCCAATCAAAGCTCTCCTGTCCGTCCATTCTATCTCAATATATTCACTAGCAACAGTTAGAAGAGCGTAAAAGTTTACTCGTACAAAAGCCACGCGATGCTGGCTACTCACCGCAATCAGATTTCTCTTCAACCCGCTGGACAAGAAGACTAGGATTTCTAAGCAATCGCCAACACCTTTCTTCCCAATGATGGCTCAACTGACACCCTCACAATCAATCGCGACCAAGTTGCACGACAAGAAAGAAGACGAAGAATCTCAAAAGGTTGACTCTTTTCAGCCTGACTGCAGCGAACCCGCCTCTGATAATACGCCTCGTACCGAAGACCACCAGGGGCTTGAAGATAACTCTAATGTCCCTAAACTATCGTATCCGAAACTTTTCTGGTTCTTCTTCTACAACTTTGGCCTCTTTGCTTGGGGCGGGCCCGTCGCGCAGATTGCCCTTATCAAAGAAAAGCTTGTGATCCAGGACAAATGGATCACCCTCCCTCGCTTCCAGCGCGTCTTTTCCGTCTATCAGATCCTCCCCGGGCCTGAGGCTGCCGAATTATGTATGTTCTTCGGTTGCTTGTCTGCGGGTAGGATAGGCGGGATTATTGCAGGGATGGCATTCATCCTGCCCGGGTTTGCTTTGATGCTATTCGCTAGTTATTTGTATACGCTGGCTGGTTTTGAGAATAAGTACTTCAATGCTTCGTTTCGGGCTTTGCAGCCTATCGTTGCGGCAATGGTAGGTGTCTGATCTATCGAAACACCATGAGCATTTTCGGCCATCTGATTCTTACACTTATTTCCAGATCTTGAGAGCGACTCACAAGATAGCTGACCACTCCGTAAGAAAGCATGATACGAGAAAAGTAGACCCTTTTCTCGTGATTGCAGCCATCTGCACGGCCATCAACGGCGCACTTCGCATAAACATGTCAGTATTCTCGTTCCTCCAGGTTAAACAAAACTATACGACAGATGCTTTCTGCCGACGCCCGTATCTATTACGACGCTTTTAGGCAGTACGCTGACTTCATTACTTCTTTATAGTTTCATGTCCCTTGGACTCTATGGCATAATCTACACTTTCATCGCCCGGCGCCTATGGATCCCTGCGGCCGCGCTCTTCATCCTTCAATATGTAGGTTACGCACTCTATGTCGTCTTTCGTGGTGTGCCCTCACCCGTGTCGCTGGCCCTCGGTATCGCCAAGACACCTTCATTAATCAACCTCTTCGTGCTTGGCCTTGTGGCCGGCACGCTCTCATTCGGCGGCGCGTATACAGCCATCCCGTTTGTGCAGGTTGAGGCCGTCTTGATGGGGGCATGGCTCCCACAGAGCGTCTTCATCGATGGCATTGCCATTGGGAATATCTTGCCGGCACCTCTAGTTATTTTTGCAACGTTTGTGGGTTTTCAGGGCGCATACTTGGATGGGTCGATTGGCAACGCGTTTGGGGGGGCAATTATTATCACTCTGGGAATGTTTTCCCCCTGTTTCCTGTTTACCATTGCAGGGCATGAGTTGTTGGAAAAGTTGGTTCGAAACAAGGTAAGCGGAGCTCTGACTTCCTTAGTTTCCTCGTCACTATCATATCCGTTGTGAGCAGCTCTAGCAATAACCTCGCTGACGGTTAATAGTTCCTCGCTAGCTTCTTTGACGGCCTATGTGGCTCGGTCATTGGCGTCATAGCAATCATCGCGGCACAGATCCTTAAGGCCAGTATCGTGGGCTCTCTGGAAAGGGTGAAGGATGAGCCAATTGGTAAGGTGATTGACACAACCGCTCAGGTTGGCCCCGCGGCGGTTCTGTACATGCTTGCCCTGGCGGTTCTCTACAAGTTTACTAATAAGTACACTGCACTCTTATTAGTTATCATGGGTGCAGTCGCGGGGCAGTTTCTCTTTGTGGACTAGGGGCAAGATAATATATACAGAATAGCGGCACCGGATGAGTTTAAAGTTATGGCCCTGGGTGATGCCATTAAAGTTGAGAAAGGTAAACGATAGCGGGGACTCTTGCAGGTTATGGGTATCTTTTCTAGGAAGATATAGACTATCTATATAATGGATATCTCGGCAAATAGGGGTTGAGCGCTTCGCCAAAGTCTAAGTCGAGGTTGATGTGCTCACTTGACGTGCAGATAAGTTGGACGACCTGGCCAATCTGAAGGATAGTCTGCCTAGTTCTCCCGAGTTTATTTAGGTCGGAGCTATAGGCATGTCGTGAGATTATGCTATTAAGTCAAAGCGAGTTAAGTCGAGGGCAGACTGTCTCAGTGCACGAATGGTCCATCTAGCATAAAACATTCGTTTATTAAAAAGTCAAAATCTGGGGAGGGACTTAAAACACACATGCAAGTCAAATATTCCACATTGGATTCGTAGTTGAATGTCAGCACTAATGCTGAGTAAGAGGGTAACTAGAAGGTGTACTAGAAGTGCGATAGTGGCTGCAGTTGAGATAAATGACAGTGGAATAAAAAATTTGGAGGCGGACTGGGTGGTCTGTTACCAGCACGATGATGTTGGTTTTGATCTAACTGACAATCAATGGTTGGGAAGAGACCTGAATTGGGACTGAGGTTAATGCAACGGAAGATAAATTAACCTGTATTTAGAATACAGTATTATGGTGTTATTTAACCCTCCAATCTTCTTTTGGCTAGCTTAGACGCAACTCGCAGTTTTGCCCATCCGACGCAAGTCGGGCTCACCATCGCCCACGGATCTATCTCCAACAACAAACTAATTCTAATCTGATGTAGTGATGAGGGAAGGTTCGAAGCCGCCTGTAGTGGCTGTCACTTCTTAATTCTGACCCCAACTAATAGCATGAAGTTTGCCTGCCGTGACGACGTGATGCATTGCATAACACTCCAGCGACATCCGTGCAGTGGGACGGTTGGCAGGCTTGACAAATCTCAGCTAGTAAAGATCTTCTATACATATCTCTATATATTGTGCAGAAAACCCATAGACACAGTTCAAGACTAGTCCTCCCATATCGAGGTAGCAAAATTACCAATACCTGACATTTCTCCCTCCTTCTCTGAACTCCCCGACCTAGGACCCTTGGAGCTAGCTTCTTTTACTTCTTGCGCTTACGATGTTTCTAATTATAGCCTTCTTTATTATTCGCATTTAATATAGATATCTAGTGCCCCTAAGGCGAATCGAGTGTAGTGCCTATTTCCAGGCTACTAGTAGTCAAACAATTACCCCATACAGGTTTATATACACTCACACACAGCCCGCCAGCTCATCCGTGATGCGCCCAATGAAGCCACACCCAGAACGCGCCCCACATCACAAGCAGCTCTGTTTTCATTTTCTAGCCTGGTATGCCGCCCTCGGTAATAGGGGCCACGTTGAAAGGTTGCAACTGAGGAGAGAGATCGGGGAAACGGGCTGTAACTAGCCCGCAAGCCTCTCAGGGAACCAGTGGACACCCTCTAGAAGACAGTCTCCTCGGATCAGGCAGCATTGCAGATGGCATGGCTATGCTTCACGTCCCTTGAGCAATAGGACGGGGGCCGGATGGCTGGAGGTGGAAAGATTTCAGACTCGTCAACTTAATCCAATGACTAACAAGTCCAGATCACATAATTTGTGTTGACGTTGAGAAATCACCGAAACCACTTCGGCAGGAATACTAAAAAGAATAGCAGTTTCAAGGGACCTACTTGGCTTGTAACTTCAAGTACGATGCCGCGGTCTGGATAAGGATTATCCAACAATACGTCTTTTCATTCTCCAATCTCTGTTCTAGCCTTGCTGACCCCCAATATCCTAGCCTATGCGACCTCCACCGCCAAAATCCTGTGATTGCACATAGTCATTTAGTCTTTAGTGACCCTGTAGCTCCTAAACCGGGTACCATCGCCTTTCTCGTCCGGGTATTGCCACCCGTCCGATCCGTAGTATTTGTTGCCCTTGCAGTCGGCTTTGCTGTACGCAGTATACCCTTTTGGATCCGGGTAGGAAGGAGTCGAAGGGTTGAAGTAAATCATCTTTGTCTTCTCGTCGTAGCTGGATCTGAGGTTGTGGCATACACCTCTCTCAGTTCCGTGGGCCTTGATATGTTTGAAATCGGAATAAAACGCGAGGTACCAAGCTTGAGCATTGGTTGTAAGGACCAGAGCTAAAGCTATGCCAGTGAACTTCATGGTAAACGCGAGTGTTGGGGAAATCTTTTGGATAATGGCGTTTTGAGTTGCAGACTTGTGAGTTGCAGACTGTTGTGTTTATCTCATGTTTGGGCCTTGAGGTAATACTTATACTTCTTGTCAAAGAGGTTGTAAGTTATGATGCTCACGGCTGAAGTGGTCAGCAAGCACGGAGTATACTCGTCCCGTCTTACTTCTTGTGTGGAGGGCTATGGAACGGCAATTGATAGTAGTGCTAAAATAAGAACAAAGGTACCCATTCAGCGGGGCAAAGTACAGCGTTAGCGGCCTCAGTTAATCGGGCCGGACAGCCTTGTTGGGCAGTGGTCGACGTGATTGGGAAATTACAGCGAACAAGGGGACGAGCCTAAAGTTGAACCCCTGAAAGAAGCACTAAAATAAGAAAGCTTGCCTTTGAAGGGAAAGCAATGCCGAACATATTTCCAGCTACCCCGCAAGAAGAGAAAGATGAGCATGCAGCTCGGAGAAGAAAACTCTGTGCTTGAGTAGTTCCAACCACTGCCTTCCTTGCCAATGCAGCCATCAAGAAATGCAGATTATTTGAGGAATCAGTCAAGGGGAGAAGGTGGCCTCTTTTTTAGTGTCAGGCCAAGGCATAGATTTGCGGGCGCCTGCATCGGAACCCGAGTGAGAAATTTATGCTTATGCTCAAGCTTGCTTTAGACTCTATGCTGGCTCTTATTGTGCTAGGTTCAATTAAAGTGTCTGACACAAACCTTGGTTGACAAAGCCGATCGACAAGAGAGAACAGATCCCGGTATGGACCCCCCTTGGCAGTGGTGGGTGCAGATCCATGTGAGCATCTTTGTCCTCACGGGTGCAACAATCCCCCCCATTCACCATCAGGCAGAATTACCTTGAGTCACATGCGAGCGAATATGCTGATGATAGTTTGATGGAGGGATGAGACCCTAGTTTGGGTAATAGAGCAGTGAATCCATCTCTCGTGACCCCATTCCCGAACCATGCTGAGGGAATGAGGGGAATGATAATCACAGCCTGAAGTCTTCCGCCCCACTTGACCCCAGATATAAGACACTCACACAAGTTTAACTTTCTTTTCTATTGAATTATTAATTCCAAGTAGCGGCTCGACTTCTATCACAAGGAGGTAAACTCGCGGATCAGTTAATACCAATCAACTATGCTTTGCCTGATCAATAGAGAATATCCTCTCTGTGCTCCACGCTGTGAGCAGATATACCCGATACCAGCTTGTTCACATGAGCTGTCAGTCTGCCTCTTTACACGATCACTGGACTGGAGGATACTGAGGTGCAAAAATACTGGTCACTAATTTAATGCTGACTGCAATCGCTATTAACGGTTTGCATGACTCGGACAGCACGAGGGGACAATATCCTCTAGCAATAAATCGCTCACATCCCAGCCGCAGTCACTAGAAGATTAGACGCCGTCTCTTGGATTACAAGCTATGATTGCCTCGGCTTGCTGTGCATTTTACTCCCGCTCGGCTCAAGCCAGTAAAACCTAGAATCCTCGGCAGTAGGGTTAACACAGACTCCGATGTAAAAATTCCGCCTTGCTGGGCTAGAAAACGCCCCCAAACCAAGCTGGCTCACCTTGCGGGTACCTTTCTAGTGTCACCATGGGTTAGCAATCGAACGGACACAGCCTCGTTCAAGGAGAATCACACCATCGAAATCTTATATCCAGGTCTGATCCAGCGAGCATCCCACCATGGAATTCGTCTATAGGATTTTAGCCCCCAAATCTGACGAGGTTCATCCTGCGCTCGCAATGGATGTTGGTCTATCCTGGCTAAGTTAGCTGCAAGATATCACCAACGCAGGTTATATCACAGATGGCAAACAAGAGGTATGTGGAAATGCAATTGTTAGTTTTGCAGATGCCGTCCGGGAGCGATGCCCTTCTATAAAGCTCGGCCTTGCAGTTCCTGACTATAAAACGCATAATTATATTCTCCTTAAAAATAATGCAGTAGTTATTAGAAATTCAACCTAGAGGATAAAGAAATAGGTATTAAATTGTTTTTTTTTTTTTTTGCTGTATACTAAGAAGGATTTTGACCAGCCTGTTGAATTTCGTCCAAGACGAAGACATCTCGAAAGTTGAAGCTCGAGATGTAACGTTCGCAGAAAGCACTATGGCATTGTGTACTACTTGCTGGGAAGAAACCACTCGACGATGCTCTCACTGTCGACAAGGTCTGTTCTGCAACAAGAACTGCGAGCGCAAAATGCCATTGTCACACCCCCTCAAATACAATATGCGACAAGTCACTTCGGCAGACTACCTTCACCAGGACGTCCTTGAAGATATGGTTCCTACAGACCCCCAGGTACGGCAGGACTATTGGTTCGACCGATGCCAGGGTTCGTATGAAGAGTCGCATCTGTTGGGGCTTTTCGCCGGACTTTTACATTGCCACAATTACCCTATCACGCGTGAAGAACTTCACCAGTGGAGGTCGGCTTCAGGCGAAAACGTATATCTTGTGACAAAGATAGTTGAGAAATTCGAGGAGTTGCCCAAGAGCAGCATGGGTAGCTACTTTCCTTGGTTTCTCAGACACCGCAACCGCTTCGAGCTACCAGCTGGTCATAAGTCCATTCCCCAACCATTAAGTCCTGAGATGGAGGTAGAAAATATGCAGGACAAAGCCCGGAAGTATCTGGCCCTACAAGACCAAAACAAAGACTTCAAGGACTTGACTCCCTTTTCGAAGACGCATTGATTTGCATTCTACTCCTTCACCATAGTTAATGGATACCCCCCGCCCAATGAACCGGGACGTCTGCCATTGGTTCGACTTTGGTTTCGTTGTATGCCAGGACCAACACGAGGAAGAAAACCTTTGCAGAATGTACAACACCATGCTATTCGGATCGTTATCGCAACTTGAATACGAAGAGAGTCTCAAGTCCTCGACTTTGGCGGCATTCATAAAGGAGAGAGATCCTGCCTGTACCTTTGACGAATTCTGGAAGGCGTGGGAAAGAGGAGACCTGATGGCCATCTTCAACAGGTGTTGGCCAGGGTTCACAACCAAAAAAGCCTTTCAGGTCGCTAAATACGACGTCCTGGGTCGTTTACGTATATTCATTGAGGCAAAGGCTCCTCGACCGTCCATTTGGAAGTTGCGTCACTTTCTTGCCATAGATGACGTTTCTGTAGAGTCTGCTGTGCCCGAACTCGCTCAGGCAGCCCAAGATTATGGATTTTCCGAAACTTTAGACACGAGAACGACTATAGAGCTAAGGGAATTTTATTTGCGGCTTTTCAAAAAGGCAGAGCCGATGGAAATTCACAGTGAGAGAATGAAAGGCAACTTGCTGCAATTTGCAGAGCGGCATGTTGATGGCATAACCTTGCGGGTAAAGAAGGTACTTCGGAGTCTTTAGTTTATCAAGTTAAAAGAGAGATAGTGAATATATTATTTTAATAACTAGTAGCATAAGTGAGGTTAAGTTTTATAGCTTGGTTAGAATATTGCCTTAAGTGTAAGTAATCTAGTTGGCCCTTTTATCTTGAGGTATATGGCTTGCATTGCGAGCTTGAAATAAGATTCTCATGAGTATACAAATAGACTCAATACACTATTTTCCAATCCCGTTATATACCAACAGGTTTGGAACACCTTTAGTATCTGTGATTTTATCCCTGACCGCCAGCTCCTGAAGTCGACCGAATCTGAGCCGGTGTACGCGAACCCTCCAGTGAAAGAAGGTATGCAACAACACCAGCAACATGGGGAGCAGCCTCTGACGTTCCGCTTGTCGTGCGTGTTGTTAAAGCAGACGTGGGCCAGGCTGATGTAATTTCTTCACCTGGAGCAAAGATACCACAGGCTGATCCCCAGTTGGAATGAGCCCATCTCTTATAGTCCTTGTTACTGGCTGCCACGGTGATGACGTTGGGTTGGTTCGCGGGGCTGCTAGACGAAGCATCTTGGTTGGAATTTCGGGCGGCTGCAACAACGGGAATACCAGCGTCAATGGCACTCTGAACTGTGTTATTGAAGATGACTGAGTTGGCTCTAACAAGCTCATGTTGATGACAGCCTTGCCAGCTCGCTTCTTGGAAACAACATCATTGACGGTCCGGCTGAGACCAGCCAGAACACCGCTCGAGGAACCGCCATTGTCGCCCAAAACCTGCATATCCACAACAGTCGCCTTTTTAGCAACTCCGTAGGTAGCACCATTGATGATGGCGGCGACAAGCGTGCCGGGCTGCTTCTCGCTGGAAACACCTGACGCATCGGCGCCGAAAAGAGCGCGGCCCTGGAATTCCTCATGCCGGAGGTAGATGCCGCTGTCCAAGACATAAACAAATGTCCCTGCACCAGCCGTTGAATCTTAGGTGTAGGAAGCCTTTGAAGATGGAGGGTTGGCATTGGAAATTGCCGAAAGACCCCAAGGAGGACTTTGCTGTGTGACCGGCGAGGCAATATTAAAGATCTGTTCAGGCTCCACAAGTAAGACCTGTTCCCCAGTCAGTTCCGCGAATTCTATAAATATAATTCCATGCTTACTTACACTGGAATTGGCCTTGATAATGCCGATGGTCTTCTCATCAAACGAGCCCGAGTAGCCCTGGAAACCAGGGAACTTGAAGGTCTTGTCAATCCCACTAGACTCGACGCCGCGGCGCTTGAGGGTTTCACCGTGAACATCCGACACCCATCGAGCGTGCAAATCGAGATCGACGTCGAGAGTTAGCTTGAGCGCGATGATGAATTTGCCAGGCACAGAACCCCTTGCTACCCTTGTCTGTAGGAAGTGCAAGGGCGATAGTGGCAAGACTCAGCACGACTAATTGTTATAAAACATATTGATTCTTTTATGGAGTTAGCATCTGTGGATCTAATGGCAGCAATACGTCCTATTTATATTTAAGACTTAGTCTATCATGACTGTCCTTGCTATTCGTGAGAAGACAGGGTATTGCTTTTAGCTGCCATTATAGTTTATATGTCCGCCCTGATCCTTATACATATCATCCTTGCAATTACTGCCAAGATTTGGAGTCTGCCTTCTTACCGTCTGTTTTAATACTGGCAGTTGTATACTCTGCACATTTTATTGGCGGTGGTGTGACACGGGTTTCTCTGCTGAGTTTCTTTCGTCGCCAAGATTATCCAGCCGGTTGATTTCTAGGGTATTTTTAAAGTTAAAAGTCTTAATACCGGCACTAATGCTGGCACCTCCGGCTCGCCCCATAGATAACACCTTATTAGCAACTATTACATCAGTTTAACTGTATCTGCCGTCAACTCAATCAATTCTTGAAATTAGTCATCAGTCCCGATTTCGTGGCCATCCATATCCGCACGGGTACCCGTGCAGATGGGGAAGGGAATTTGCTAATATAAGATAACTTTAAAGGCCTA
>PVQA01001798.1:0-12231 GCA_002980515.1 Fusarium burgessii | reverse complement strand
ACTCTTTAGCCGCTTAAAAGGTCTTTAGAAAATCACTCTTATCCCTTATATTAACTTTAATATAATTAAAAGTGTAAAAATACTAACTAATTAGCTAAAACTTCTATAAGGGTATAAACTTAATAATTAAGTAAAGAGGGTATTAATCTCTTAGGCTAGGTGCCTTTTAATAGTCCTTTATTAAGATTTCCCTATAAATTCCTAAGTAAATAATAACTCTAAGCTATATATAAGCTATTATAAAAGAGAGGCCTTCCTACTTAAGGATATATAAGTATTTAAAAAGAGGGGTATTTTAGTTATTAATAATACTATTTTCTTAAAAGTAAGAGACCTAGCTATTAGTATATTTAATTTATAATTATATAAAGGAAATAGGTATAAAAAGCTAAAATAATTAAAGGGGTTCTTAAGGTAGAGGGTTAATCTTAAAATTATAATATTTAAGGTTAAAAGGTTAAAAATCTTAACTGCAGCCCTCTTTAGGCAGAAAATTAGGCATATTAGTAGGGTCACTTAAAGGAGGGGTCTTAAAGCTGTAATTATCTAAGCTATTTTATATCTTTAAAGAGCTTATCGTTTTAATTACAATAGGCTAGGGGCTATTTATGTGAGGTTTTTAATGAATTTAGTGGTGAAAAATCACCTAGCTGTCTGACAAGAACCTCACGTACCCTGCAGGTACTAGCGTAGTTAGTCAGCTAAGTGGGGCAAGTGACCTTTGTGATGCCTTGTGCCAGCTAAAGAGATATGTTCCCGAGTAGTTTCGTTCAAGCGAGGGCCCCTGAAAAGGCTATGTACATTTGTGTTCTTGACATCAAGGTGTGTGATATGGGTTCCTAGGAGAATGGACCCATAACAAAAGGCCACACTGCTCTATACATCTCAACTCGTTCTCTGCGATTGCTTGTATATTATCTCAGTACCTACTGGGGGTGTCATAAACACGAAAAAAAACAGTCTCTCTAATCGGAACTACATCTTGCGTTCAATCATTGAAAGTCGGAGACTTTTGTCTACATAATCCATACGGTTTCCTGCTGTTATGATGCTGAACAGGGAAGATCAGTTGTGCTACATGCTGCATCACCAGTTGTGATTGCACAGACTGGACAAATTTTCCCCTTTCATAATCAACTCAATGTAACGCTCACATTCACAAGTGGCGAGGATCAATATGAAAAATGGGCGGGAAAGATTGTAGTATAATCTAATAGCAGTAACGGACCATCGGGATCTGGAAGCACATGGCATGATCAGCCCAATCTGGCCGGAAGGCTACCTAATTTCATCATATCGTAATTCCCTTCCGTACCACGTATGGCAATGCAAATTCCAAAACCATCTATAATTTATACCAGACCATGGTAGTTCATGAGACGTCTCTCGAGAAAAACAAAACATTAAATGGCACGACCAGCGGAGCATCCTATGAATGCTCTCTTTCAGGACTGACTGCCATGATAATTATATCAGGACTAATAACCGCAATGTGGCAGCTCATACCGAGTCTGCTTTCCAGAACGCCTCGCTGTAAACAAGAGCAACTCATAAACAAACAAATGCGAGGAATGAGGCCTAAAAATGGCTAACGGGACTACTGCTTGACCGTGAAGATCATAGCAACCGTGTATGAGGGAGGGTTGAAGGGTGGAGTGGCTGACGGGACTAGACAAGGAACTAAGTCACTTGTCGGGTGATTTCTATCGATCTATGATGCACTTGTGGCTTCGTGAAGCTAACGGCTTCGGGTATCTTAGACTGCAACTTCGGCAGGTGTAGTAAAGAATGTGTGTGAGCAGTGGTGCGTTGGCGTAACCGTTCTTCAGACTAAGTCCAAGTAGAGAATGAGGCTCAAACAGATATACTTGCTGGCAAGCATGATTTCAATCCCACGCAAGACAAGATACTCGATCTTGTTTTCCTAGGCAGATTAATCTGCAGTCTGCCATCAACTGCCCGCTGCGTATTGTAATGGCTTGCAATCTTCTGTTTCGCTTAAAAAGTGCTCCAGTTCCAATCCCTAGGCACACTGGCAGCAAGTTCAGGGCCACGAGGCAGCTCGGATGCGTCTCCGAAGCCGGCAACGATGGGGGTTGATGGTGTAGGGTTGGGTGCATCCGAAGACGCGGCACTTGAAGCACGGCTGCTGTTGCGGGTATACCAGCTCTTGAACTCTTCGCAGCAGTGGCGGCAGGTTCGGAAAAGAGGAGCGCGAGGATTGAACTTGGCATCATGATCGAGGGGTGCGGCAAAGGTGGAATGGGAGTCGCAGAAAATGTGACCACACTTCCGGCAGTGGTGGCGGCGAGTAAAATAACTGAAAGTTCGCTTGCAAGTCGGGTCATCGCAGACAGTAGACTCGGCATCGGGCTGCGGAAGGAAACCGTTAGTTGAGTGTAGGATATAAAGTAGGCGAACCATGTAGGCAACTAGGGACGTGAGACATGTCGGGGTCTGGGGTTATACAAGACGGGAACGTCGAATACATCTGAGACAATGGCTTATGCAAGGGTATACTGTGCGAGGAAGATCGAGCGGCAGTTTGTTTGTTTGCTTTACTTACCTTCCAGTGCTTGCGAGTAGGTTGAGCCTTAACTTCGGGGAACATTTCGGGATCAAAGTCGCCATCAATGCTGCTCTGAGCGCTGTCACCAGTTGAGACATGTGCTAGCTTATTACCAAAGACAGAAATGCCAGGAAGGTTGATGAGGCTGCTGTTGGTACGTCTTAAAGCGCTGTCAGGCTCGGCACTGGAAGTAGAAGCAGCGTCGTCAATGGGCATCTTGTTGGTTTTGGATGGAAACAAGTTGGGGCGTAGAGCTGCAGGCATATACATGGGTCGAGTCTGCCGTGCATGATGCGTTCTAGGAGATGTGGGATTTGACGAGAGAGAGTCGGGGCTGGTGGATTCATTGGTATTGATGGGCGAAATTTGAGGCCCAACGGAGATCTGATATGACTGGTTCCGTTGATGCGTAGGGCGCTGCTGGGGGAAGAAATGACGTGAATGTTGGTCACCCGGAAGGGTGGGCATAATGAGGTCGGCAGCCATAGTCGTGGTTTGATGGAGAGTAATTGTTGATATATGGAAGAGTGGGTGTTATAGCTCGTGACGGGTTGGATCGCAGCAGATGAGAGTTCGATGTGAGAAGCTGGAGATGGCCGCTTATTTGTACGATGCTCAAGAGTTGAGAGAGTGGGTGAACAGATAAAGAGGGGAGGTGGCGTAGAGTTATCTGTAGATACGGTCGATTGGGTTTGAGATACTACAACTGTAGCTGAACGGGAAGTAGACGAGCAAGAGTTAAGCAAGGGCGGACCACGCAGAGTTTAAACCAAAGCGAACCGGAAACGCAGCGCGGGCAACACCGTCGCGTGGAGGCCGGGGGCGGAAGAGGTACGTACCTCTTGTCTGCAGAGCCGACTGGGGATCCTAACGTGCTAACCTAGCACTCGACTCTTAGTGCATGACAAGGATGTGGCCTCTCTTGAAGGTGGAGATGGGAGGCGGTGGAGCTCATGATGGAGTGGGCGTGGCTTGTGCTTGCTGCTTGGCTTAACTTTTAGAGCAAAGCGTCCTCCTGCAACACGACCGGGGTCTGCCCTTGTTGTGTTGCTGTCTCTGTTTCTCCTCGTGAGTGTCTCAACGGCTCATGGTAAATAATGTCTCAGCAGCTGTCCAGAATCAGGTAGTTCAGAGTCCCCTGCCCGAGAGCCTCCCTTCGCTGAATCAAATTGACTGGTGTCGGATGCAGCTTATCTTGTCTGGTCAGTGCCACGCAAAACAAGATCATGTCTAGCGATTTTCATACCGTGATGTAATCCAGGTCTCTCACGACTCAGTTGAAAGCTCGCGGTATCCGGATACAGTAAAGGGTCTCGAGAGATAAACGGAACAGTTGCTCGATACCTGTGCGTGACTGTGGGCGGGATATTTTCTATATCGGCGCCCTGGTTGGATGGCTTCCGAGTTCATTGGAGACAGATCCAATCCAGTGGGTTTCCCTGGTCGATCGAAGATATATTTTCCTGTAAAAGCGACGATTCACATACGCTGCAATACTCCGGTATTACGACAAGCGATTCATTGTGCTGGCCGTGTTGAATTAAGATGGACAGTTTGCCATTTGTCTTTTCATGCCAGGGGTTCATTAGCAACAATGCCAGTTCGCTTTTGCAGCAATTAATCTCGAATGCCGGCTGTGGTACTGCCGGTTGTGGTGATACACTACGTATCTTCGGATACTGTGCTCGTGTCCAGTGTGATGTGACTTCGACAACGGGATTTCGGCTAAATCGAGCTTTCGAGTCAGGTAATGAGTTGTGTATTGCGCCAACAAGTGCTCGATATTCCCACCTCGAGGTCTAAATCGTGTTACTTCGCAGATCTTCCCATCTAAAAAAGCATATCTGTTCCCGTCAGATAGAGATTGATTATACTGTAGAACGGTAACGACGACGAAGAATGAGTGTGGCCAACTTCTCCGGTCCGCGGGGCTGACTATCGTAGGGCGGCAATTGGACAAGCGCGCTCTTTGGGCCAGGTAGTCTCCGCTAAATAGGTAGCCAAAAACCAGAGTCGAAGCCAAAGCGCTCTGCAAGGTTCAAGGGTCGAAGCACTAGAGCATTTTACGGATGTATGTTGTTTGATTGGGTAACTGCGGTTCCCGGCTTTGCGACGGGAGCTTTGGCTCCTTTGCTTCTATTCTTTGGGTTGCTCTGGTCTATTGTTGGGTTGGGTTGGGTTGGGTTGTGTTCTGACTGGTAGTGATAGCGGAGTTTCTTCACCGTCATCACGTAGCACCATGTTGAAGGCCTTTGAGAAGCCGGTGAGGACCGAAAAAGAAGAGATAACAACAAGACGGTATAGCCGGGCGTTGGTTACGGTCCGCTTAGTGATTCTTTTTATCTTTGGTTATGTTGATGAAGTTTGGAAATGAGCCAAGTGTTACGTACAAAACTATCAGGACCCATAGGTTCCCAAACAAGCTTATGATGGATTAAAAGACCATTGGAAGCCCAGCGACCAGAGACCGGGCAGTGTCCATCTTTGGGGAAAGAGGGGCAGAGCGGTTCCTTCCTGGGCAAAATACCCCAGTCTAGACTTGACAGTAACGGTGGGCAGTTGCAATTCGACAAATGCAGACGCAGCGTCCCATCGTTCACTCTTGACCGGTATCTTAGCAGTCTGCAATACAACGCACATACTTTTTTCATCCGACCTCACAGTACACGTATGTATTATGTATGTATGCTGTTGATGTGTATTGATTGACACTTGGTTTCTTTTCATAGCAATATCATTATGCATCGTCCTCCCTTTCTTTGGTGCCCCTGTCCAACGCTATGTATGCAGAGGGATCGGTGCTTGTCTTCTTCCATATCCTATTCTGCATTCTGATTTGATAAGATCCGAGATATCATGATTGCCATGACACAAGCAATTACAGGGCAATGAGAACATGGATTCGAGTCGATGCTAGCATTTCCGACAATGGATCTCGATCCGATCGTATGCAATGCTTCGTTTGACCATCTCGACCCATGGATATATATCAAGTCAGAGCAGGCATGCTGTATCTGAAAAGGCTCATCTTCTGCCTGATGAGCGTTGAATAACATCACATTCGTCATGATCTTCCTCTGCACCACCATAATGTAAACGATCACTAGCCAGACACTCAACCACTTTTCCACCCACCAACAGAAGCGCCTCAGTATCATGTTATATGTATCTAATCAGCTATTTCCAGCTGATTGACGAACGAATACTTCACAACAGCATCATCCCGCCCCTCCTCTATGGGTTTTACCTTTTGCCAAAGGGCATCCTTTCATTTGTGATTCAGGTTTAACCTCATCACTGACCAGTTCGCCTAACCTTACCTGTATCCATAACCTTTACATGACATGTGATAGGCTCGTTCGGTTCTTCAGTGGTCCTCTCGAACTCCACCACCATCCATTTCTTCCACTCACACAACTCGTTACTGATCCACATGGTTCATATTCTTCGAGGATCGCCAACGGGCTTCACATATGACATGGTTGGGTTGAGCCTTGAGGTAAACGGCTGGGCGACTGGAGATTCGATAACAGACAAGCTCCATCTACCCACCGAATCCACTGCAGACTGGGTCTGTTTGTTGCATCTCAAGCTGTGAACCCTTGTGTTATTCTTCGCCTTGTACTTTTGAGCTTCTCTATATGGTCATTTGCCGTTAAAGGTCTCGTGACCTTCCCGTCTGGTCACTGCTGCAGGGGTCTTCTGTTTCACTTGGCCTCGAGCTCCGAGTTGCTCAGCGAGTGCAATTGCAACGTGCTTCATCAAAACAGACCTACCGCATGTGTTGAGATAAAGAGATCCTAGTGCTGTCCATGGAATTAGCGAGATTGAAATTTATGAGCGAGCACGCTCCAAACAGAGTCCATTCGTTTCAAATTCAACATTCATTGCCTGCCTGGCTGTTATGGGTGATTTAAATAGGACTGCCAACGGAACAGAACATCAGTACAGCTCTTAGATAGAGCTGCGGCTCATCGTCGCTTCATCATTCCCTCAGTGTCTTCCATCCCACTAGGCTGTTGCCGCTTTGTTCTCGAATCTTGGAAGCTCTTGAGACTGGAGGACGACTCATTTCACGCCACCTGAAGGTCCATTATACTGGCCTGTGCAGATTTTTCCATCTCCACGGTGGATGCTTCTACCATAGCGCGCTCCGCAGATAGACCCTTGTCTAGTTATTCCCACTATAGGCACCGCCGAGAATTTATGGGACTTCCACCGAGGCTCGTTACAGCCACGTTTCCTCCGCTCTCAATTCGTGGCGTTGCTGACAAGCCATCTCCTTCAACATGGGGAGTAGCACTGGGGTTTCTTCGAGATCTGCCATGTCTAGCCAATTGCCATCAAACGATCACGCCGGCTCCGTAACTGACTTCCCTGGTCGTAGGTCTTCGAGACACCGACACACTAAAGAGTGTGATGTATTGTATCTGGCAAGAGGGCACAAGGATTCGGCTTTGATCGGCCATATTCGAGACAAAAAGATCGATGGTCTTTTCCATCATCCAATCAAGGCTGACTACTATTCGCATATCACATCCTGTCAAGAAGTTCAGGGTCCAAGCAAGTGGTCCAAGCTGTGAGCTACGAGATGCAACTAATAAGTTGATACACAAAACAAAGAAGCTACATACTGCTCCCGGAGTCACAGAGGGTCTCGAAAAGCATGAGTCTGTACAGTACATACGTCGCCTTCCCATAGAGGAGACTTTTAGATGCAGAAGCGAAAGTCGAGGCATCGATCTCCAGACAACGATAATGCGGAGGTGGTTGCATGTGGCCGAATCTTACCGCTCTGCATGTCATATGGCAATACCTAGACAAGGCAGCGTTAGATGCTTGGCATCAGCCACAAGAAGTGAGATGCGAGTGCACCTGGGTTTGAAAGACAAGCTGTCAATCCCCACCGGAGTAAGACATTTCATTTGATACTGAGAAGTCTGAGCAATAGTCAGAGTCCGAAGGGGTATCGGAACCCGAAAGATTACTACTTTTACCACCTAGAGAAATCATCTTGCTGCTCAGATATTTAATTCACGCTACCCTTAGTAGCTGAATGAGGCTGGTGTTAATCCATAGTTTTCCAGTTAATCTACGGCTTGCTTGACCCAGGAGCACAGACGTCGGTCACAACATGGTGTCCATTAAAAGGACCATTTTTACTGCAATTGGGCCTCTTAGCTTACACGGTTTTCATTACGGTTACAATCATTGTACTGTCATCAGGGTCCAGAATCGGTGACAGCACTCGTCTGTGGGGCGGGCTCCTAAGGTTCTAGACTTTGAACTCTGGCTCAGCTTGAATCGAATTCACCTCAGCAGCTAAGCCCAAAGACTATATCGATATCGCCATAGTGGCACGGGAACGCTGGTGTTTCCAGCAATTAATAAGTGTTGAGAGCTTGACTCGAACAATTCCGTTTTCATCAGCGAGTTCCTGGCCTAAGGCGGCCCCGAGTGAATAGACTAATTGGCCTTTGACTTCGTTAGTGCCCGAAGTGCCAAGGCTCTAAGTGGATGATGTGCTTTACCTGTATCGGAAGTCGACCTTCAACATCCCCTACTCAGTTTGCGGCTTCTCGGCATTCTTGTCACTGGGCTACGATTGGCTATGTCTTACGCTCTTTCCGGGACTTGACAGATGGGACTTAAGTAAAGGCTCCAGTAGGCCAAGCTGGTAGTTTGCCTGAGGCATAAATACAGTACAAGACATGATGTGAGTTGATGCTGACCTCCCTCTCGACCCGACCAATAGAAGCGAAGCTATGCTACCGATCAACCAAGAGCTTTCTACAAATGCACAACACAACCAAGGGCATTGATTACTGGTACTATACATATCCTCCACCGCCTTTTGTTCCCCTCAGGTTTGATGCACATAGTCAACGCCTCACAAGGGTCATGTGCAACATCTGCCGCAGGTAATTCCCTCTCTGCATGGCATGCAATTCCGAACCCTGTCACGTTCTTCTGTTTCTCTCTCGTCTTGAATAGGAAGTTTACCGCTTAGCTATCGAATTCCTGCCAGGGTGCTGACGCTGGAGGTGCCGGGCGGCTCCGTTGTCTGGCACTTCTGTAGCACAATCCTGGATCTCCGTTAAATGTCTCGACTGTGACTACTGTCTTTGGAGATTTGCTTTTTTGTTTATTTTCCTTGTTGTGATGGTGGCTTGCGCGGCTCCTGTTCAAGTAATTTCGCGATTTGCGTGTGCATCTCATGGTCTCGACTAATTGTGCATATTACTCGCAGATGAGAGGTGATTAAACGACTCTTGCGTTGTGGCTAGATTGATAGGACCCGATAATCCCAAACGTTCCATCACAGGGTGGATAGGACGATCATAGGTCCTATATGGAGTTTCTTCTCTCATGAGAAAACAAGCCGACCTACCCCAGCCCGTCCGTCGTATACATCTCTCCAACCTCTGTGCATGTTTCATGGTCTCCGGCCGAGTTCTACGGAGACCCTACGACATGAGACAACTGTTCGTGGGTCATGGAGGCGTGAATTGATGTTGAACAGATGAGTCATGATATCCGCCTCATCAAAGATCGTCCTGTGAGGAGCTGACCATGAAATTTTATCACACCGTATAATGGTAGCTGCATATATTCATGTTATGTGGTTGGCTGTGGTAGATGCTCACTTCATCTCCCATCTCCCACTCTTCCCCCCATCCTTGAGGACAACCCTCAACCCCTCAATAACCATGCCCTTATCCACGGCCTTGCACATATCATAAACTGTCAATGCCGCCGCAGACGCTGCCGTCAACGCCTCCATTTCTACCCCCGTCTTCCCATCGCACGTGACCGTGGCAGCGATCTCGACTCTGTCGTCACCCCTGACGTCGAGATCAACCGTGGCCTTGGAGAGCAAGATCGGATGGCAGAGTGGGATCAGATCTGGAGTTCGCTTGGATGCCATGATGCCAGCAATCCGCGCGACCCCCAGAACGTCTCCCTTCTTCATCTGGTTGTCTCTGATGAGTCCAATTGCTGTGCTGTTCGAGAATCGGACAGTGCATGCTGCTTTGGCGATGCGTGATGTCACCGTCTTGTCTGATATGGAGACCATCCGTGCCTCTCCAGATGAAGAGACATGGGTGAGCTTTGTATTGTCGCTGCGCTCTTGGCCTTGAATATACCGAGTATTGGAGAAGAGTCTCTGTTGTTTGAAAAGAGATCGACCAACCGTGAAGAAGGGGCCTTTACGCAAAAGAGACTGTACTCGAGGATGCATGATGCGAGATGATGAAGAGGGGCTAATGGTATCTACAGAAAAACTAAATTCAGTATTATATCCAACTCGTATAGGAGGGTATCCAAGCCTCGTAAGTATAAGTGCCAAATAACCCCTCAACGCCGCCCCATAGTCCATGATAGTTGCCCCGCGAACAATCGCTAGATGTCTCTTTAACCATACACTGGTTTGAGACTTTGCGAATCATACGTGGATATTTTTGTGAAGATGAATGTCGGGAGCATGTCACCCACCTATCAAGATCATGGGTCGGTTCTTCATATGCTCTAGTTCACCGATACCCGCATGTTTTGCCTTCTTTCTTTTGACAGCAGCACCGATGACTTCTAGCAACTCCATCTCGTTGGGTACCAGGCCAAGGGGAGTCCTGTCTGATGTCAATAAATCCCTCCGTCGGTCCATCTCAATCTGCTTCATGGCCTCAAATGCTTGCTCATCGATGGGCTCTCCGCTATTGGACTTGCGGAGAATATCCCGTAGAGACACCTCAGCATTGCCGAACAAACAGACCTTGAGGTTGCCGTCACCTGTTATTCGAAGACGATTGCAAGTCCCGCAGAAGTTGTGCGTCATGCTTGTGATGAATCCTATTCTTCCAGCAAAGCCTGGGATGTGCCATGTCTTGCTTGTATCGTTCTTGTGATCCTGCACTTTTTGCAGGGTTGGATACTTTGTCCTGATAAGGTCCAGCATCTCCTGATAGCTAAACATCTTATTTTTGCTCCATTTGTTGCCATCAAATGGCATGTACTCTATGAAGCGGACTTCGATGTCCTTTTCTTGCGTCATGCCCACAAAGGGGAGCACTTCTCTGTCATTGACACCCCTCATAACTACGCAATTGATTTTGAGCTTGATACCAGCACCAAATCTGTTGAGCTCAAGAATCCTGTCAATGCTCTTCTGCACGGCTTCGAAGCCTTTCCTTCTTGTCATGATCTGGAACTGCCAAGGATCTAGTGTATCGAGGCTCAAATTGACACCTGTCAGTCCGCTCTCGATCATGCTGTCGAGCTTCCGGTGCAAAGAGATGCCATTGGTTGTGATACAAATCTCCTTTAGACCATGCCGTCGCAGCTCTCCAATCTGGTGCATCAGAGGGAGGATATCTCTTCGCACAGTCGGTTCTCCTCCTGTCAGTCTAATCTTCGATACGCCCTGCGAGACAAATACGGATGATAAAAGGACAATCTCCGGCGTTGTCAGGAGCTCTCGATTCGGTGACAATGGCACACCTTCTTCGGGCATGCAGTAGATGCATCGCAAATTGCAGCGCTCCGAGACAGAAATGCGAAGATAATCATGTTGTCGATGGAAAGTATCGGTAAGGAAGTCGGAGAAGGGTTTCGTGTCTCGGATGCGCCGGCGACGAGATTGTAGGACGTCGATTTCTGGTGTTGTAGAGGGAGGTTCGCGAGGTGTTTCTTGGGCTCTTACACCGGCTGTCGCAACGGTTCTGGAGGGACAAGCCTGCACTGGGAGAGAAACCGGGGTCCTGACGATTCGTTGCAGGGTAGTTTTAGCTCTGGCCGAGGCCGAAGCTCTCGAGCTTAAAATGCAAAGTAGCGACATTATTTTGAGGCGGCACAATGATTGTCTTGTTGAAAGGTGGGGGAAAGATGATAATGTTCGTCAAGGCAATCGCTTGCTATGACTCCATTATTTCGTGCTACCGCAATCACGATGCGATGATAAGGACGGGGGAGGAGAGAAGTCAAGCGCTTGGTAGCTGAGTAAGGTATTATATATGAAATAAATAAGCTGACTTGGTGTCTCTATCGGCCGTCGGCGCTTCGTTTAACAATAGTTCCAACCCTATCATGACCCAAAGTGTCCCTCCTCAGTTACCCAATCTTATCATACCATAGGTAGGGCCGCTCGCCACAATCGGTTCCCCGCGCTGAGTAATGGAAATAGCCTCCAGTCTAACATTAGTCTTAGCCGCGGAGTTGCACAGACTACAACCGTAGCGTTGGCTCGAAAGTGGAATGATAAGGTATACTGTAATTTGTACTCGGCGTGAACTCGGGCTGAACTCATGATGTTGTAGTTCAGAGAACTAGTCAGGCGGAATTCTCAGTAGCTTACCTATACCCGAGAAATTATACCGGTTTTTTTCTCTTTCTTTTGGAACGTGTGTAACTTATTTGCGCATATAGTACCGATCTATCATCAAACCTGCATATTGGACCCTTAATTATTAGATCAATGACCAAACAGGAAACACCAGTTGACCTATGAATGAATAAGTATATTCCCATGGTGTGTCAGATCATTCGTAGACTAGTATTTCCCCAGGGAGAACCACAATCAATTGAGCAGGGGAGCCCTGTATATGTGATGCGAGAATGAGACCGCTCTGGCTAAGTATATAAATACAGTGGGGGAACAAAAGTTC
>PVQA01001794.1:0-13830 GCA_002980515.1 Fusarium burgessii | reverse complement strand
AAAAAAGAAAAAAGCCAAGTACGACAGAGGATTTAAACGTAATAAACAACTGAGATCAAAAATTCTATTGTATTTCTGTCTTGATCAAATAACTAATTGTAAAAACCAATACCTCAAACTCCCCTACCCTAGAACCACGTCAATCACCGACATGAAGCTACCATAAGGTGTGTTGACAGCATTAATCTTGAGCCTCGAGTCCACCGCTTCCAAGATCGCTTTCCAGCTCTCGAGGTCTCGCTCAAGCGAATTGAACAGCTGCATCATACCCACGTCGCGCGATCGAAGTACACGCTCATTCACAGACGAGACCGTTCCAGGCTCAGGAACCACAAAGTCCATGATCAGCACATGCGAACTTGGACCCATGGACTCAACTGTGTTCTTGAGAATCTTGACAGAATTCTCAAAGTCCCAGTTATGGAAGATCTGGCGCAAGAGATAGACATCCGCGCCTACTACTGGCTGCTTTTGGAAGAAGTCGTACTCTTGGAATTGAATACGCTCAGCGATGCTGACCTCATTATTCTCCTTGATGACTTTGGTACCCTCTTCGACAACATGCGGGATGTCTTGAACGATAAAGTTCAGATTGGGGAAAGCCTCAGCCAGCTTCACGCAGCTATGTCCAATATTGCCTCCAATCTTTGCCGGTATACGTTAGCCGTTCTGCAGTATAGGGAGACAAAAAAAAAAAAAAAAGCTGGGAGAGACTTACATCGACCACGTTGGCCTTACCGAGCCCTGCCCAGTCAAACCCGCTAACAAGATGCTTCAAGTCACTCTTTGGGCTGGCAGCAATCGCATCCATGACACGACCAAAGAGCTTGTAGACTTCGGGCTGCTTGGCAATGTACTCATACATGCGAAGATCAGTGTTAAAGGCGGCATTGAAAGCTGCCTTGTTGGGAGCTGTGCTATCAGGCCATCTCTCATGGGCCTTGACCATAGATGCAATGACTGGGGCAATGATGCTTGTCATCCAAACCCTCTGGTCCGAGAATCTGTTGTTAGTCACCAAAGCTGCTGATGTAGCTGAGTGGGCGATGAAGCCTGGCTCAGGCTCAGCAAAGAGATGGTTGGTCATGCCCATACGGGCGAGTGTCTTGAGTCGTAGCTCTGAAACGCCAGCCTTGGAAGCCAACTCTGTGTAGGCAATCTTGCCCTCGAGGGGTACAAGCTCAAAGATCTTAAAGTGGCTCATCCATCGGAGAATTTCCATGTAGTGGTACTATAACAGGTTATTGAACGTCACAGACACCATTTGTAATTTTGCATGCTTACACCTGTGATGACATTCTGCAGGTACTCGCCAGGACCAGAAACAAGCTGAAAGATTTGGAGAGCACTGTCGAGGAGCTTCTCTTTGGCAATCTGCGCCTCTTCAGGGGCGTCTGGAGATAAATTGATGATAGGCGCATCCCTCTCGAAGCTTGGCTCGGGAAGCTTGTTAGCTCGGAGGTATTCATTGAACGTCTTGGTGTTCTTGTTGAGGTCCTGAACTAGGACCTCAAGCGGGGACAAGTTAGCGGCATGACCATTAATACCATTGGTGCCGTTAGTACCATGAGTACCGTTAGTACCATTGGCACCATTGATACCATTAGAAATGCCGTTTGAAACCATAGTTATTGGGTTAATGGTGTAGCTGGTGAATGTCAGACAAAGAAGAAGAAGATGATGTTGAATTGCCGATGTAGGACGATCTTCGAGGGAGATTATCAGAGACTTATCAAGCCTATAAAGTGATGCTGTTTGTGAATAACTGTAAAAGGTGGATATAAAGCTTTAGAGTCCTACCCTTTTTGGAAGTCCGAAGTCCTCCGAGGACTGCGCGTGTAAGAATGCATGGATGAGGCGACTTCTAAAATTCGGATATCTTCGGCCACTGCTTATGCATAACCTAAATTAGTAAACATTCACTACTCAAATAATTCCAACAACCCAAGAGGACACGACTTCTCGATTGCTCTCTCTTTTGAAAGCCTTTTGAAGTAATTTTAGGTTAATACTTGAACTTCTGAATTAAATCATCAACAATTATCATCGATTCATCATGGCCAAACCCAACCCTCATTATGAAGTTATCATTGCTGGAGGAGGAATCGCTGGAGTCACCCTCGCGTTGATGTTTGAGAGACTCAATATCAGCTATTTCCTCCTCGAGGGACGTGATACTCTTGAGTCTGACAGAGGTGCTGGTATTGGTCTGCAGCCAAATGGCCTGCGTATTCTCGATCAACTAGGCCTTGTGGAGGACATTGAGAAGGCTACTATACCGCTTGAGAAATGGTTCTCTTATGACAGCGAGGGTAACTTGATGTCTGATTCCAACGCCATGGGCCAGTACCGTGAGAGGTTCGTATAATTCACTACTACTATTTCCCTTGACGTTGTCTAATTCGTATCAAGAATCGGATATCCTGTTACCTTTATTGAACGCCGCAAGCTACTACCTATCATGGTGAGTCATATTCAGCGCACGGAATGCGTCAGGACTTCAGCTCGAGTGGCTTCAATTGAGGAGAGTGACGACCATGTCACTGTAACAACAACAGAGGGCCTGTCTCTTACAGCAGACATTGTTATTGGCGCGGATGGCGTGAGAAGCGCTGTACGTAGTCATATTGACTCCTGCTTACCAGAAAAATTGACTGCGGATGACTGTGAGTTCTGAATAATGTTGATTCTTGCCAGCCTTGTGCTAAGTTACATCCAGACATCAGCGTTGCCTGTTCCACCGTCTATGGAATGTCAGCACCCACCGAAGGCATCGCCCCTGGTGAACGGTTTGCTGTCTACCGAGAGAAACAAACTGTTATTGGGTTCACGGGCAAGGAGGGGATCGTGTTCTGGTTTGTCTTTGAGAACCTCGACGAGAACATCCCACTATCTCAGGCCCCACGATACACCGAAGCTGAAGCTGAGACTCTATGCCAAAGTGTTGCTCATACCCAAGTCACTCCAAAGCTGAAGTTTGGGGAGATCTACAAGAACCGTGTCGTGGCTATCAAAATTGGTGTCGAAGAGGGTGTCGCAAAAGGATGGCACACTGATCGTTCTGTTATCGTTGGTGATGCGGCTTGTAAGACGACACCAGCTGGTGGACAAGGCGCCAACCAGGCCATAGAGTCATGCGCCGTCTTTGTCAACAAACTCATGGACGCTCGTAAATCTTGCTCCCCAGGTGAGAAGCTATCTAAGGAGGCTATCAAGTCTGTGCTAGCAAGCTACGCTCAAGAGCGCGCACAGCCAGCTACCACAGCACTAGAAAGATCACAGATGGTGGGTAAGGCACTCTTGTGCACTCCTGGGCCTGCAACTACTCTTGTTCAGGACATGTTGAAGCTCAGCAACGAAGATTGGCTTCTACGTGCATTCATGGCACTGTCCGCTGCCCCAGTCCTGGAGAGCATTGAACTCACCCCCAGGGGACATCTTTACAACAAGGCGGTTAAGGAAGCACAGGCGGAGATGGCGAGACGCCAAAAGGTGGCCAAGGAGGTCAAGGTGGCGGAAGAAAGGGAGACGAGAGAATCAGCTACAAGTATGCATGAATCTGGTCAGCGTAATGACTTTACGGGCCTTCAAAACCGAGTGCAGGTCGCAACAGGAGTGGTGGAGGTTGGATCTTAGAATAGCTTTTTGGTCATGTTCGATATCAATTCAAGTCAGGTATTTCTTTACAGTCTACGCTTTCTTATCGAGGTTTCTTACCCATTGATGAAAACTCACGTGTAATAGAGGTATTTACTTCAGTTGAAAGCATTATCACTACTATTGACAGCATCAAATACTTGGTAGTTGACTTTATAATTACAGAATCGATGATCATCCTTGATCTATGAGCTTAGCTCCAAAGACCAAGTCAAGGAGAGTATTTTAGTCACAAAAAATTACAGTGTTCAATTATTACGGCATTAATATTCACGAGAAAAACATCCATGGTGATTCCATGAGGATAACGAGTTTCGAGACACCAAGAAAGTTCAAATCTACGTGGTGTTGAGAAAGAGTGTACTTTCTTCTCGATTCTGCCCTTGGCTTGATTTGTCTTAGGTCAATAACTTTGCCTCCTTTACGCCGGCCTGCCAGTTTCAGGTGCCCCTGCAGATTGGAATGAAATTCGGACCTCTTCGGAGCTCCATGTCTGATGTGATCCTGCGTGGCGTAAGTGGACGCTATACTAATTTTGGCGCACCCATACAACTAATACGGATATTTTCGCAAAAGCGCGGAACAAGCCCAGGTGAGATTTGGATTACATTGATCTGTCAAGTAGATGTTTACGAATTGCCGGGAAGGATTATGCAGGCCCAACTTTCAGTAGTATAAGCCTGATGTTTCTTGGCAAGAAAATAGTCAAGACAGCAGACATTGCAATTTGCTTTCGACCTACCTTCAACAGCGATCTTTCCTTGTCATCCTTCACGATGGCATCTTTGACAGATGTATATGTCTTTGGTGACCAAAGCGTCCCAGTTCTTGACAAATTGCAAGCTCTTTTGCGTGTCAAAGATAATGCTCTTCTATCGTCTTTTCTTAGCGAAGCGTTCCTTGCAATTCGACGTGAGATTTTGACACTCTCATCTACAGACAGAAAGTCCATTCCCGAGGCCGAGAGCCTTAGCTTACTATTGGAGTGCGTTCGGAGGAGCGAACCTCATGCGGCTCTGGACAGTGCTTTCTTGTGCATCTACGAGATTGGTTACTATATTGAGTAAGTCAGGAGATAGGACGCCAGAGCCTAAGTTTTGCTGACTTTATCTAGCTATCTGGCCCGTTCGGATAAACAACACCCATCAGCATTCCCATCATTCTTACTCGGAATCTGCACAGGAGGCCTTGCAGCTGCCGCTGTCAGTTGCGCAAAAGATGTTTTCGAGATATCGAGACTCGGCGTTCAGGCTGCTACTGTTGCCTTCCGACTCGGGATGCAAGTTCGCAGCAAAGCCGAGAACCTTGGTTACTCGACACCTTCAAGCTGGTCCATGATTCTGTCTTCAAATCAGGAAGAGCTTATTTCAGAAGCTCTTAGCGCATTCTCCAAGAGCAAGGTAAGCTCGAGAGCTACGGTTTATAACTTTGAGTGAAACTTATCCATGTCTCCAGAATCTTCCCCCAAGCACGCGTCCTTACATCAGCGCTATCGGTCCAGGTTTCACTACCATTAGCGGCCCTCCAGCTATTCTCGACTCACTCAAGTCCCTTGATACCTTCTCTGGGAAGAGGCTCTACCCGGCTCCCATCTATGGTCCTTACCATAACTCTTTGGCATACTCAGAATCCAGCCTCGAACGAGTTCTCGCATCCATACTCAAAGACATTGAGTTTGGCGAGAATAAGATGTTTATTCCCATCATCTCCTGTGCCTCAGGATCTCGGTTAGATCAGTCGTCGTTTGCAAGCCTCCTTAGGGACGTTGTAAACAGCGCTCTTTCTCAACAGATCCGAATGGACCTCGTCACCGATGCTTTACTCGAGATTGTTTCTGATACCGATACGACCTTTATACCAGTTAATGCCCAGACAACTGTTTGCAGCCTTTCTGACTGGTTGGCCAAGCGAGGTGCGACAACACGCATTGGATCAACCTTGGAGAATCTGGTCAAAGATCGAGCAGAACCACGAGTCGCCGCCGGAGATGAGAACAAGATCGCCATCATTGGTTTCAGCGGACGATTCCCCGAGGCTGATAATCTCGACGAGTTCTGGGATCTTCTGCTCAGAGGTCTAGATGTCCATAAGCCAGTACCCGAAGAACGGTTTGCTCGCGATCACTACGATCCCACTGGCCAACGCAAGAACACCAGTCAAGTCCAGTATGGGTGCTGGTTGAAGTCGGCAGGCTTCTTTGACACGCAGTTCTTCCACATGTCGCCAAAGGAGGCCATGCAGACTGATCCAGCACAACGACTCGCTCTCCTCACCGCTTACGAAGCTCTCGAGATGGCTGGAGTTGTACCTGATCGAACGCCCTCAACCCAGAGAAACCGCGTTGGTGTTTACTACGGCACGACAAGTAACGATTGGGGCGAGGTGAATTCTTCGCAGGATGTCGATACCTACTACATCCCGGGAGCCAACCGTGCCTTTATTCCAGGCAGAGTCAACTATTTCTTCAAGTTCACCGGCCCGAGTATTGCTGTTGACACTGCTTGCTCTTCCAGTCTTGCCGCCATCAACCTCGCGATTACCTCGTTGAAGAATCGTGACTGCGATACTGCGATTGCTGGAGGAACTAATGTCATGACGAACCCCGACAACTTTGCAGGTCTTGACCGTGGCCACTTTCTTTCACGGACAGGCAACTGCAAAGCTTTCGACGATGGCGCAGATGGGTACTGTCGCGCCGATGGAATTGGTACTTTGATTCTCAAACGCCTGCCAGATGCCATCGCGGACAGTGATCCCATCTTTGGTGTCATATTGGGAGCACATACCAATCACTCGGCAGAGTCTGTCTCTATTACTAGACCTCTTGCGGATGCTCAAGAGTATCTTTTCAAGAAGCTCTTGAATGAGACTGGTATTCATCCTCATGATGTTAGCTACGTCGAGATGCACGGTACAGGAACCCAAGCTGGCGATGCTGTTGAGATGCGATCCGTCTTGAACTCGTTTGCTTTCGATCACAGCCGTCCACGAGACAAGAGCTTATACCTTGGCTCTGTCAAGGCCAATTGTGGACATGCTGAGTCGGCCTCTGGAGTACTCGCCATCATCAAGGTCTTGCTCATGATGCAGAAGAACACGATTCCTCCTCACTGTGGCATCAAGACCAAGATCAACCAAGGCTTCCCAAAGGACCTGGAGCAACGTGGTGTGCGTATCGCTCAGAAGGATAGCGTGGACTGGACTCGCCCTGAGAACAGCAAGCGGAGAGTATTGGTCAACAACTTCTCTGCGGCTGGTGGAAACACGTCTTTGCTGCTCGAAGATGGTCCTGCAGTTCATCCAAGCAGACATCACCAAGATGGCGATGCTCGGACTGAACATGTGGTGGCTGTTTCGGCACGATCTACGAAGGCGTTGGAGGAGAACTTGAAGGCTCTTGAAGTTTTCATCGCCAACTCTTTTGCTCCAGAAGGCGAACTTCTCTCCCAACTCTCGTATACCACCACGGCTCGACGTGTGCACCACAGCCGGCGGGTCGCATTTGTTACCAACAGTCTGGGTGACTTGAGGAAGTCTCTTCTCGCCGCCGCAGCAACTGCTGGTCAGGTCAAGGGGATTCCAGCAGTGTCACCCAAGGTTGGGTTCCTCTTTACTGGACAGGGAGCACAAGAGACGGCTATGGCCAACGGATACTACAAGAGCTTCTCATCTTTCCGGTCAGATATTCACCAGCTTGACTCTATTGCGACACTCCAGGGCCTCCCGTCTGTTCTACCGCTCATCCAAGGAATAACCCCTGTTGAGGACCTTTCTGCGGTTATTGTTCAGTTGGGAACCTGCATCATCCAGATCGCGTTGGCACGTTTCTGGATGAGTCTAGGTATTACTCCACAATATGTCATTGGACACAGTCTGGGAGAATATGCTGCTCTCCAGATATCAGGAGTCCTTAGTGTCAATGATGCCATCTTCCTCTGTGGTCACAGGGCAGCACTTCTTGACAAGAAGTGTACGGCTTACACCCACGGCATGGTCGCTGTCAAGGCACCAGCGGATGATTTGAGGCAGCAGATTTCTTCTGACTTAAAGGTTGAGATTGCCTGTATCAATGGCACTGAAGACACTGTCCTCAGCGGTCCCAACGCTGATATTGAGTCACTTTGTGCGAAGCTGACCCAGGCCGGCTACAAACTTCACAAGTTGGAAATTCCTTTTGCCTTCCACTCGTCTCAAGTTGATCCTATTCTTGACGACCTTGAGGAACTCGCATCTCATGTCGAGTTCCACGAGCCCAAGCTCACGATTGTTTCGCCTTTGTTACGCGCGCTTCTCACTAGTGATACAATCGGTCCACAGTACATCAGACGCCATTGTCGTGAGACTGTCGACTTCTTGGGCGCCATTCAGATGGCGGAAACCCAAGGTATCATGGACCGAACTGGCTTGTGCATTGAGATTGGAGCTCATCCCATCCTTACGAGAATGGTCAAGTCCATTATCGGACAGGAACTCCGATGTCTCGCCTCTCTCCGCCGAAAGGAGGATTACTTCAAGACACTGGCGGACTCTCTTTGTGCTTTGCATCTGGCTGGCTTTTCCATCAACTGGGACGAGTATCACCGTGACTTTGCATCATCTCGCAATGTCCTCCAGCTTCCCAAGTACAGTTGGCAACTGGCGAACTATTGGATGCAGTACAAGTACAGCTGGTGTCTTACCAAGGGTGATGCTCCTGCTGAGACTCAGCCAGCTGGTGCACCCGTACATACGAAGGCTTTGAGATTGAGCGATTCTGTGCACAATGTCATCGAGCAGGTTCATGGTGACAAGAGAAGCTCTATCACTGTTGAATCCGATATGCATGACACGGCTTTGCTGACAATTGCGCAAAACCACCGTGTCAACGGTTTAACTATGGCACCTTCGGTTAGTTCATCTTCCTCTACATCTCTAGACTGTACTGTTTTACTGACTTTACGATTTACAGACCCTCTTTGCCGATATAGCCTTTACATTAGCCAAGCACCTCCTCCAGAACCGTGGGCTCGACATGCAGACTAATCTGCCCTCCATCAACAATATGGCTGTCGAGAAGGCTCTGATCGTTGGAGAGACTGGTCCTCAGCTGTTCAGGGCATCCCTGGAGATGGACTGGACTACCATGCATGGCTCAGTTCGCATCTTCAGCACCAATGCCAGCGGAAAGCAGACATCTCTCCATGCAGGCTGTGAGGTAGTGGTCGAGAACCCTCACTCTCACCATGAAAGCTGGCAGAGTCACACCTATCTTATCCAGAGGAGCATTGCACAGCTTATTCAAGGTGCTGGTGACGGATCTGCTCACATGATGCGTCGCGGCATGTTGTACAAGATCTTCTCCAACTCGGTGCAGTACGGATCTGCCTTCCAAGGCATTCAACAGGTCTGGTTTGACAGCGAGGGCCTTGAAGGAACTAGCAAGGTCTTTATGCCATCGGGCAAGGACAACTTTGCCCTCAATCCGTATTGCTGCGACAGTCTGGGCCACATCACAGGCTTCATGATGAATTGTAGTGACAGCTTGGACCTTGACGACCATGTCTACATCAATCATGGTTGGCGCACCCTTCGTTTGGTTGAGCCTTACCAATGCGACGTCAACTACCAGACATACGTCAAGATGCAGGCAGTCGGCTCTGACGATTCGACCTACAGTGGCGATGTGCATGTGCTTCGTGATGGCAAGATTATCGGCATATGCGGCGGTGTCACTTTCAAGAAGGTTGCTCGTAAGGTACTGGAGATGCTTCTTTCCAAGCCTACTGGCGCAAAAGCCAAGTCCAATGCGGCCAAGCATGTTGCTTCCGAGCCGGTTAAACATGCCATTGTGACTCCTCCATCCACCACCAACCATAGTGTTGGCACGGCATCGCCACCTGAGCAAGCAGAGGTACATGCTTCTTCTGCTTCTGATCTCATACAAAAGGCGCTTGAGATTATTGCTGACGAGATCGGAGTCGACATGTCTCAGCTCACCGATTCTACTCTATTGGCTGATCTGGGTGTGGATTCACTCATGTCCTTGACCATCCTGGGCAACTTCCGAGAGGAGCTTGATCTTGACATACCAGCGGCGCAGTTTTACGAGTTCTCAACAGTCAAGGATCTCAAGTCCTTCCTTGGTGCTACTTCAGGAGCCAACGACCAAGACTTCTCGAGCTCAGCTTCTGAGGCAGAGAGTTCCTCATCTACAGCCGCTTCAACATCCCCCAGTGACCACGGAGATGATACGGTTGATCCAAAGAAGGAACTCAAGCCTGTTGTGGCCGAGATACCTCGCTCAACATCCACAATCTTGCAGGGCACCAAGCACTGTTCACGCACACTCTTTCTGTTCCCTGATGGAGCTGGCTCAGCAACATCTTATGTCACTCTGCCTTCCATCTCACCTGATGTAAGAGTGATTGGATTAAACAGTCCATACCTCACCAAGCCACACGAGTTCAACTGTGCTCTGCAAGACATCACGGGATCCTATCTGAATGAAGTACGTCGGCGCCAGCCTCAAGGCCCTTATCATCTTGCCGGTTGGTCAGCAGGAGGTGTCTCAGCATTTGACGCCGCTCGACAGCTTGTCTCGGAGGGAGAGGTAGTTGAAAGCCTCATCTTGATTGACTCTCCCAACCCAGTTGGTCTTGGTAAGCTGCCAAAGCGTATGTATGACTTTCTCGAAAAGTCAGGAATCTTTGGCGCTTTCGAGATGGGCGAGGAAGCTCAAGCGCCACCCGATTGGCTTTTCCAGCACTTTTGCGTCTTCATCGAGGCCTTGGATAGGTACGTGCCAGAGCCATTTGAGCATGGCATGGCACCAAAGACGACCATCATATGGGCCATGGACGGTGTGTGCAAGAACCCCGATGATCCTCGCCCAGAGTCACAGCCTGATGATCCTCGTGGAATGAATTGGCTTTTGAACAACAGGGATGACTTTGGACCCAATGGCTGGGACGAGTTTATTGGAACCAGTAACATCAGCACACTTGCTATTGAGAATGCCAATCACTTTACGATGATGAGGGAACCAATTGCGTCCTCCCTCTGTGCGAGAATCCGGGAGGCAATGAGTCTTGATTAACGGGAGGTTTTACGTGGTAGTTTTTATTATATCTTCGAGTCTGTATTTACAATTACTGCGAATAAATTGTTTGATCCCCTTTGTTCTTGGAGGGTTTTTGTCTCTAAAGCATTTGATATCTTGCTGTCCCCAACGTGGCGTTGCCCTATTTATCGACTTGATGATAATTAAATCTTGTAGCTTTCTCGCATGCGACCAGCGGAAACCAATTTGCTGGGAGAACGACCTACAGCCAATATAGTACATACACATTCCAGGGGCCAACTAGATCGTGCTCATGTGATCCTAGGTTGCAGCGTTGGTCCCTGACTGGAGTCAGAGCTAGTCCCCTAAGACCTCGACCTTGGAGCTGGTAGAACTTTAGAAAGTTTGTGAACCTCATAGCTCGCCAATATTCTGTTAAAGGACTGCAAAGTGGCGAACGCATAAAGCTTCCATTTATTTATTTTTTTACAGCTACCTTCTCGAGCTTTTCCTGCACATTATAGCGGACCAGTGTCCCTTTATAATCTTCAAGACTTATCAAGTCTTGGCCTGCCAAACGCATCATTATAGTTGTGCAGCAGGAGGAAATACAACATTTAATTTTATCTACATAATTAGAAAGCAACAATAATGATGTGAAAATTGAAATCCAATATGATTCTCGTGCATTATTCTGTCTTAAAAAAAAAGAAAGAGAGTCATCATCCGAAGAATCCCATTTGACAACCAATTAGTCCTCCACAGTCTTTCCATCTTCATCCCATCGCATGTTGTCTTCCAAGATCATTGTTTTACCAGTCAAAACATCTAGCGATTGTGTCTTTAGATCCGTGAATCTATGGTCAAGGATTCTCATAAGCTTAGGTGACGACATTCTTCCTGCCAGCGCTTCTGCTTGTCGCAGCAAGTCAGCTTTGAGTTCAAGGAACCCTCCCTTTTTAAGGGCACGACCACAGTAGATCGAAAGATTCAGTGATGTTTCTGCTTCACCTGGCACATCCGCCTTGTAATTCAGATTGACAATAACTCTGCTTAGGCGTAGATCCTCGGTAGGATCTCGAGGTTTTAGCGCATCGGGGCATATGCTCCGCATACGCAGGCGAAGGTACTGGAGTTTATGAAGAAGAGCGCCAATCATCGGACAAAGGTGACATCTCCTTTCTAGATCTCCCGGAAAGCTCAGAATGCGACCAGGGAGATCCATCACCAAGGATGTCAAATGTTCCACCGACAGGACGGCTTCTATAGTGGAATGAAAGATGATCCCAGGGCCATCGGGCTGACCACGTTTCGGGGAGCCATACGCCTCAATACGTAGAAACCGTAAATTTGGTGCTTGCTGTATAATAACAGCAAGCTGTCCAAGATCTCCATCCAAGTTTTTGAACCGGGTCTTAATAATCCCTGCTTCAGCAGTTCCATGATCAATGATCGAGTGTGAATCGTTGTTTCCTACAGGTTCCCAAGAACTAACTGCGTTGGGCGGAGCTTTACAAATGCCAAAGTTGAGGACTAAAGCTTCCAAGTTGTCTCTGAATGTACCTGGCCTCTCGACCACCTTTGAGGACATGAAAGTATGTAATTTCTCAGGCGAAAATGTAATATTCTGATAGCACGTCGAACGAGCGAATTCCAACCATCGCTTGCTAAGTGTAAGACGTGTTATATCCTCTTGAAAAAATGATGGGCCGATATAGGTAAAGATTTGTTTAAGGGTCTCAGGAGGCAGGTACAGAAGTGGCATTATTGGAATTATGGAACTATGTTAGAGGAGTTTGAAGTAGCATACTGAATCCTACAATGGCTGTATTGTGTATATATAATAAGCATTTAACCCCGCATATATGGGCGTTGTCGACGTGGCTTTGTACAGCAGGAAAATGCAGATCGACGATCAGGCAAATTTCAACCAACAGCCGCGCGTGTAAGACTTATCACAACCACAACCAAACCGCAAGGCAGAATCAGTATCTAAAATTATACAATAAGCATTATTGATTCATAAGCTATTTCTTTAAGTGCTTGAAACGCCTAATGCGTTGTGAGTGCAATGTGAGCAGAGTGGCGCTTGATCGCAGCCCAATTGGGAAATGACCGTCGTGTATAAACCACTTATAACGGCAGTGCTTACGCCGTTGCCTCGGAGGATTCCAAGTGGCGAGAGAACCACTGCCTATTTCATGCCAATCCTTCCAACTCTTCCGGGACATCCGTTGGATAATTACTCTGTCCTTTGGACTTTTGCCTGGGAGTTCTATTGAACCTTCAGGCTGGAATGGTTATCCTATGCGGTAAAAAGTCATATTCTTTGAGCTCCGAAGTCATGTCACTGTAAATAGACATGATACCCATACTTGCTGGAAGATGACGCGCATACCAGAGCCCTTTTTCCTCCATTGTCTCGCAAATCATCGAGGCAGTGCACTCCTACTGTGCATCTCTAGGTAGCAGCATTATCTGACTACAAGTATTCTTGTCTCCCCGATCAGACTGGTGCAGGCACATCTCATTGCAAACAAAATACCATCACAGCACTGAATACACAATTGAATACAGCCCAACATGACAGCCATCAACTCAGCGGCAGTTAACCATCCGACCAGAGACTTCCTGCTCTACTCAGCACTTATCGGCCTACCCCTCAACTTTATCCGCTTCATTATCATGGTTCAACCTACTGCCTTATTCACTCTTATTCTCCTCATCTTCTCGGCAGTCTTCGGAGTGACCGTGAGACGCCTGCACCATCAAGGGGCGCATCTCAAGTCGACGTTCGCAACTCCCATCACTGAACCGTTGAACTGTCTCCTTGCTGATGCTTCGCTTGGTACGCTGTCTCTCATCACGCTCATCTTCACATGGACGCGCAACGGCTGGCAGGATACTGGCGAGACTTTTCTGGTGGCTTACTCGTCAACGCCATTGATATTCAACATGTTCCTCCATCTTTATCTGACGCTGCTTGTGCTTTTGAGGACACGTAAGACGCAGGATATTGTTCGGGAACTCATGGGTGACTTGGTGTCTGTCCAGTGATCGGAATGGTCTGGTATGAGTTGGTATTGGTATGGTAAATACCGCCAAGACTTGGTATGGTTTGAGGAAATCTCAAT
>PVQA01001793.1:0-22613 GCA_002980515.1 Fusarium burgessii | reverse complement strand
ACAAAAAGAAAAAAAAAAAAAAAAAAAAAAAAAAAAAAAAAAACAGTCAGCATCACACAGACCGCAATGATCGTTCTGCCAAGACTTGTTGAATGTACCATCAAAGACAGCACGATGGTGAGGACGGTTTAGCTGCCTCTCGGCTAAAGTGAGGTTTTTATTGCATGGGAACGAAGTTTGGAAGAAGAAGAAAAAAACACGTAATGGAATAGAAATGCCAGACCGCTAAAGAAGGGTACACAACTGAGGTACATGGTATCTGTATCTGTATAGGAGGTCCGAGCCCCAACGTCCATGATTGGTCCTCATTTTGCTTTTGCGCCTCTGGAAACAGACAGAGAAAGGGATAGTCAATAATACCGCTTTTCTGGCCCAGAAGAACGCAGTGCGTGACATTCCACCAAACACTAGTGGCTTATGGCGTTCGGTAGCACAGTAAGAGTAGCCACACCTACCCGTTCTCACTGACCTGCCCCCCTAAGCAGGTTTACTTTCCGGTGTATGGTGATAACAATGGATATATCTTGGTTCTGGTTTTATCTTTGGAACTAAAATCCTTCCAACCGCTAGAATGTCGAGGAGAGCCTCTTCATCTTGCAGTTATAGATTGGCTACTCCTTTGCCAACAGGCCGTTTCATAAGCCATACTGTCTTACCAGGGTATGAGTCAGTTATCAGTAGTTAATTTGTTTTTAAAGCCACTGTCACGAAGCTAAGTCAAGCCATAAACTTAATCATTAGTCTTGCTCAGCATACCCAAAATTTGATTCACAAGCCAGAGGCCAAACGCACGCAGGTCAATAGCTAAAATGCACAATAATACGCAGGAATAAACGTAATCAGGGATAATTAACCAGATTGCACGCTACATGTTGGATGTTCAGTTGAGAAATTAATCTCCAATAAAGTATGGCTGTCTTGTCACGCGATGTGAAGGCTCAGGTACTAAAACCAATTAAGATGACCTGTCAGAAACTCGGAGCAAGGGGGCATTATTATAAAGATCAATACAGAATATGTACTGTTATGAGCGACTCTGTTTGAAGAGGTAAGCGCTGTTGTAAATGGAATCTTTGATGGTCAACTGGGATTAAAGGCATATAAAGTGGTATAAAATGGACTATCAGGTAGTCGTAAGCACTTGGCTGCTTGCACACTTGATTATGGGCGAATCGAGGAGGATCACAAGCCATCAAGAACCACGTTTCAAGAATACGTGTTGCCATTCGAGCTATAAACTATCTTGAACACTGCTGAATGCAATACGGGATATTCCCGGCATACTAACAATAGGGATCAGAGACCTCTATTGACTTTAATACACAAAGATGAAATCCTCATTCTTGAGATCAGTCATATCCTCAAAGTCATGCTCATGTGCCTCCATTTCCTCATTACTCTCGAGCTCAGCGGCAGTGGAACTCTGAAGCATGGATCGATCGACGATAACCTCGGGCTTACCAAGGGCGACGCGCCTGCGGGCGTGGGATTTGTTGAGGAAAACAAGATAGAGGGTGATGATACTTTTTTGTCGGTCAGTTAGTTGTACATGGTTGGTGTTTTGGAATTACTCACGCCGTAAGGATTATGACAAGGACAAACATGCACAAGTTGGAAATGAGACCTTTGCGGTAAAGGGGAGCTTGGTCAGTACTGTAGAGGAGAGGTCCAATTACCTGTGCAATTGGTTAATATGTGTGGTGAAAAGTGCGGTTCTTCTGGGTCACTCACGTTGCCAGTACACAAGCCAACAAACATGAAACCAGTGGTGACCTTTCTCTTGGTATCACCAGCAGTGTTTTGGGCTTCCCAAGCAAAGATTAGGGGTGTGATTCCGGGGTAGACGGAGATCTAGAAACTTGTTAACCATGCTCTCGATGATCAGTAGGAACCTGAAAGACTTGCGATATAGTAGGCGAACAGAAGAATGCCCTTCTTGTCCTCAGTATGGGGGACCTTGAGAAGCAAGACACATCCGACAATGGGAGTAATGCAAAGAAGCATAATGACAGGACCCTTACGGCCGAGCTTGGTAGCGAGCCAACCAGACCCAACAATGGCGCACATCTGGACTGCTCCAAAGGGAATGTTGAAGAGGATGGTCTGGAACTTATTGTAACCAAAAGACTTGACGATGAGCGATCCAAAAGTACTAATACCACCACTGGGGATGGAAATGGTGATGACGAGGAAGAACCAGCACCAGGTCTTGAGATCAAGAACGGATTCCTTGACATGGTCCCACTTCCACTGCCGGGAAACAATACCCATCTGATTCGATCGGAGTCTTTCGATAGTGACAACTTTTTCTCTGTCGCTGAGGAACTTTGCTTCCATGGGGGAGTCGGGCATGAGGAAGTAAACGGGGATGGAGTAGGCAACGGTAAGAAGACCGCAGAAGAGGAAGATGATCTAAGACTGAGTAAGTGGCAAGTTTTTGCTTCTCTGGAGAATTTTACCTGATAGGAGAAGAGAGTGCTGCTCTGGATGTGACCAAGTCCGAATGTGAAGAGACTGCCGATAATGAATGTCAATCCGTTCATACCGCTCCAGTAAGAGGTTCGCAGAGTCTGTTCATTTCTCTTCCACCACATCTGTGTAACAGCAATAAGAGACGGAGCTATAAGGGATGTTAACAAAGGTCCCATGCCTCTCATAATCAAGACTTGGAACATAGCATACCAATAAGAGACTCAAAAGTTCCCAAAAACAGACGCATAACCAGAAGAGTCTTGAAAGTTGTACAAGCACTCATGATGCAAAGAGACGAACCCCAGAGGAAGATGGCACCGGCGATAACCTTTCCAGTGGGCAATTTGACAAGAGTCAAGGCAGCAAGAGGTTGGGCAACCAGCTGAGCAAGGTACAGAGACGAACCAAGCCAGGAAAACTGCCTTCCGTGGAGATTGGCGTCGGTGGTGATGTCGAAAACAGACGAATAAGCAAGAGTAGACTTATCGAGTTGCTGGAAGAAATAGGCTATGAGGATGAGGGGCAGGATTCTCCAGTCAATCTTTCGAAGAACGGCCTTTTCTTCCTCGGGTGTGAAGACGATAGGTCCAGTCACGGATATTTCCTTAAGGAACAAAGCCGCCTTATCGGTTTCCTTGACAGGAGTGATGTTGTCTATGCGGTCAGCATGCTCAGCCGCAGGAGTGACGGCGACGTTGCCATCATCAACTTTCGTCATGATGTCTAAACACTTGAACCAAGGCAATTGAGATTCAAAGAAATTGTTTAAAGATGTAAAGACTTTGAGAATGATGGATTTAAGGAATGTAGATCTTTAGTGTTGCAAGGGCGAAGCAAGTTTATATCTTACGAGGGGGGTACTGGGGAATGTAGCTTAAAGCTGCAAGTAAATCATAACCCCCATTAATCTGTCGATAATGTGGGGGGATCTGGGCCTGGAAACCAGGGTACTCCGGTAGAAGAACTTACTAGGATGAACGCCATCGGGGAGAATTCCGAAAGTGTTTATATCTTACGAGGGGGCATTGGGGAATGTAGCTTTAAGCTGCATGTAAATCATAACCCCCATTAATCTGTCACTAATGTGCGGGGGATCTGAGGCCCCCGGAAACCAGGCAACTTAATGTGTCAAAGTGGGTTGGCTCAAAACAAGTTTGGGGTACCCCCGGTAGAAGAACTTACAAGGATGAACGCCATCGGGGAGAATTCCGAAAAGTGTTGGTTTAACCTTGTTCGAAGCTATTGATGTTTACGAACAGCTTCTATTAGTTCCTCAAGATGATGAGACCGAGGCCTTGGGAGTGGTTAAGATGAAAATTGGAAGCATTTATAGACAATCTAAGTGATCTTACTAGTTCTGACGTATTACGGATGAGAAAAGGTTCCCTGAGATGAAGATGTAATAGAGTACTTGACTTATGGATTTACGGGATATATAAAGCTCAGCTCATCTCATATTGATACATCAGTACAAGATCTGGGTCGGTCAGAGTCTAGACTGCGTCAGAGTCTAGAGTCTAGACTGCTTCGACAATATTACTGCTGAAATCTAAATTGCTCTAATTCCACCAATGACGATCACCGCATGGTCCTTCGCGTACCTTGGATGGATGGTCGTTCGTTTAACTTCTTTTTACTCTTGACTCGAGCTTCTAACCCCCAAACCAGGTTGGCCATGAAGGGCGGATAAAGCGGCAACTTGAACGCCTTTTGATCACTAGTGCACTCATTTCCATCATCACATGGTCGGCTTGAGATCCACATTCCCCTCACTTCCCGCCGTGGAGAACGGCAGAGACTAACGCACACTATCAATTTTTAGAATGCCAAGGGTTTGGCGCGGGGTAAAGGGTAAGTCATCTCGAGATGCTTCAAATTTGTGATGTGTTGGTTTGATGTTGTACACTTATCATTCAAGACGATCAAAGAGAAACTAACTGTTTCATTCACCAAGTCAGCATCGACAAGCTCAGTTATTCTTGAGGTCAGATCAAGGGCTTCGAGTGAAAAGCACTAGAATATCTGCAAACTATTTTATGTCTTCCCCCACTCACTTTCCGCACTCAGGTGAGCTCAGCCAACCCAACTAAGATGAAAGAGCCAATGGATGTGACTGTGGCATGCCCAAAAAAGGATAAAGATCTCAACGCCAACCTTGTCACCCCTTCTCACTCTCCCACTGCCGGTGAATGAGCTAAAGGGGTTGGATGAGCGGTATTGATTTTCGTATATTGGGGGGGACAATCAACCCCAATATCCGATTGGTCCCCCCACCACCCTAATCATAAAACTAAACAAGACTCTAACCAACTTGGCTGAGCTGAACAACCTATGGATTACACTACCCCAAGCTGCGGAGCCATGTGTTGAAGAGGGATGTGTTACTTTTGATCCTACCCAAGGGGTCTCTAGACCTCGTCGCTTCACCTATCCTTGTTCATCCCCAAGACTTTGAGGGTACCCACATTGCAGCCAAGACTCTGTTAAGTGATTTTGATAAAGTTGCTGGGAATGTAAGGAATGCAGTTAATTATTAACCTGATACGTCTGGGAATAAGGGACTGATTATTGGTAGATTACTTTAAAAGTCAGGATATTTACAATATTACGACCCCATAAAAGTCCCTGTCGATAGTTAGCCTCAGAGATCCATTCCAGACCAATCATGTCACCAACATGCTGGAACGACAAATGTTGGAACGAAGCGGCCCAGGAACGACTTATCCTAAGGACTTATCATTCCCCATCAAACATTATAAGTATATAAAACACATTTATTAGCACTTTTATAGAGTCTAGCTCGCCAGCTATCAATAAAACTTCTTTATATTAATCAAACCTAATACGCATTAAATCTACCATTAAGAGACATAGCACTTTGCACCACTCAGCATCACGCCCTACGCCATCTGCCAGTAATAAACCTAGCATGGCTTAGTTTATCCACAGTTGGGAACCAACCCGTCACAATTATATTATACTGAGTATATATTACCTACTTCTAATAGGCAGTGACTAAAGAATAGTCTTGGTCTTTATCTACCAATATACACTCAAGGATAGAAGATATACCGCTCCAATGCCTGTTGTGAGATCACGAGCGAAAGAACTTGAGGCATTACAAAAAGACCAGGAAGGCTGCATTCTACCTTACATATCTAAGCGAACTCTTTCAAGCTTCCTATGATGCGCCTGGTCTTATCGAGTCTTCCGAGGTATAGGCTGATTACCATAAGGACAACCCCGATTACCCAGGGCATCGCTTTCTTTATGCCTGTGAAAAGAGCCAGCCTAAGAAAGCGATTTTCCTTGGTCCTCACGCGATGAATGTGCTCACTCCTCTTGTTTTCCATAGGGAACTCAACTCCCTCCGGTACATCATGGCCTAAGAACGCACACAATGGTCCCCAAGATTGCTCCAGCTTGAACTCAAGAAGTCTCTCCTTGGGCACCGCTGCTCGGATCTCTTCATAGTGTTTCTTGTACCGATCCTTGGCAACCTTTCTGATTCCATCAACGCTGTGAGCGCCATAGAAGCCCAGAAGAACCGTTCGGAGTGTTTTCCCGCCTTCAAGGCCCCACATTGGGCCGAGATAGTCGATGATGAGATCTGCACGCCAACCCCAGGTTATCTCGAAACAAGCCTCGTTCATGCTCTCGAACCAGGTATCAACATCACGCTCCACAAGGATGACTTTGGCATGTGGATATGCTTTAATAAGCTGAAGGGCGAAAAAAGAACCCATGTCTGTTACCGCTTCGTAGTTGCCGAAAAGCGCGTCCCAATCGTTGCGGGTAAAGGGAATTCCGGTGTATGTTGGCAACGATGGAAACGTCGAGTTTGCAGCTGCAGAGAGAAGGGCCTGCTCGTTGGGCAGAGAGATTGACTGAATACCGTGGTGTACTTTATCATATCCCAAGATAGTGAGAGCCTTGGCTATGGAATAAGATCCTGATGTCTTCTTAGCTTGTATGAAGACATAGTAGTTGGGGAGAGGGGGTCTTTGTGTTGGGACAAACCTGTGCGTGGCATCCCCAAAGAAAGTATTTTCATATCTTTCAAAGGTTTAGACATGATTGCTATGACGGATGCAAAGTTGGATAAGTCTGAGGACCATGCTGCTGCTCTTCTTGAACCTGGAGTATAAGGAAGCGGGACAGATGTACTCTTGGACGGGATAAGGGAATATAAGGATCACTGGGTGGAAGGGCTTAGAGTTACGTGTCAAGTTCTGTCTGATAAGCACGTGGCTATTTCCCTGGCTTTTACTGGGCGAGTATTACCTGACTCGCAGATTCCAAAGCTTCTTCCGATGCTCTAAACAACATGAGAGTGTACATCTCAGCTCAGGGGGGAGTAAGTAGCAAAGACCTTTCAATCATCACGACGAATGCTATTTAACACGATGAATTTACGTGGCCAAAAAGAAATTAGAGCGCAGTAATGTTACAAGACCATAATGATATTTCAGGTATCTGACTTGGAAAGAACTGCAGAGGTAAATTGGTAAGAAGGCAGAGCCTTATAGACGCAGAACTGCGCAGCTAGCAAGGAAATAAAAGTCGACTCAAGACCTATTATCTCTCAAATTATAGGAAATAGCCTTGTTGAGGCGAAGCATAAAGTCAGAGTCATGGTGCCTCCTGAGCCAGTACTTTGCTTTTCGCTGCCAGCTCAGCAGCCAGCTGGCGCATAGGGATATTGGCCATGACATCAAACACGCTGACTTCCACCACAGCCTCCTTTGCGATCCAGTTTCTGACTTCAACGGCAACCAGACTATCTACACCATACGAACTCAGCGGTTTCCCTGTATCAATGTCGTCCTCTGGCATCATCATCAGCTTAGCCAGGCGCTGTGCTAGAGCCGAAGTGATCAAATGCACAGCCTCATCACCCATCTGACCGCAACGGACAAGTTCATCACGGAGTGAGACAGTAGCGGACCCTCCAACTCCAGAGCCAGCGGCAGTCTTTCTGAGAGCTGCAAAGCGCTGGTCATGGATCCAGTACCAAGCGTCGTCGTGCTCGTTGTATGGAAGGCCGCACATGACTTGCGGCGGGTGTGCGTCGGAGCCTTCGAGAGCCGTGGCCATGAGGCCGTGCAGATCGCTCTTGTGCATGACTTTCAGACCCATGGCCTTGACGTGGTCGACATACTCGTCATGCTCGGCTACGAATCCTACACTCAGGAGGTATCCAATGTCAATGGTCATGGCGCGCAAGCCCTGGCTACGCCGGAAGGCGGCAAAGTAGTCCTGGAAAATGTTGCCGCAGCCGTAATTACCCTGTCCGCGGTGACCCATGACGCCGGCCAGAGAGCTGAGCATGACGAAGAAATCGAGATCCTTGGGAAGCAACTCATGAAGGTTCCAGGTACCGTGGACCTTGGGTCCTATGGTTGTCCGGACATGGTCGGCCGTCATCTTGTCAAACAGAGTATCCCTCAGAACCATGGCACCAGTAACACAACCCTTGATCTCGGGAACATTCTTTGACTTTAGGTCATGCAGAACCGCTGACAGATCTGCCTTGTTGCTGACATCACAGTCATAGGCGTAGATGTTGGCGTCGTAGGCTGTCTGAAGCTCCGAAGCAAAGGCCCTGTTCACCTCGCTGCTGGCAGCAGAACGTGAAAGAAGGACCAGATGTTTTGCACCCTTCTCGGCGAGCCACCGGCCAATTTCTTTGCAGATACCGCCAACACCGGCAATGACATAGGTTGCGTCTGCATGAATGCTCACATGGGGTATTCGGGGCATGGCAGGGACCATGTCATCGTCTTTAACACTCACGACAACCTTGCCCATGTGCTTGCCGGCCTGCATGTGGCGGAACGCCTTCTCAACTTCGGCCATGCTGAAGAGCTGCAGAGGGGCGATGGGCTTGACGGTACCGTCATGGATAAGTCTTGCAGTCTCCTTCCAAAGTGCCACCGCACGAGGTGTGGGATTATTCTCGAAATCGAGGAGGTTGACACCTATATAGGTCTTGTTATCGAGGAATGGCTTCATGTCCAGGCCGGTGTTGGCGAAAAGATCTGCCTTTCCAATCTCAAGAAATCGACCAAACTTGGCGAGGCAGTGCCAGGAAAGGCGGAGCGCTTCGCCAGCAAGAGAGTTGAGCACAACATCAACGCCCTGACCTTCAGTGGCACGATTGATGGCCTTGGCAAAGCTGGTGTCGCGACTGCTAAAGATATGATCCTCAGGAATACTATACTGATCCATGATGAGCTGCCTTTTCTCCTCTGAACCAACCGTCGCGAAGATCTCGGCTCCCTTTTGCTGAGCGATCATGATGGCAGCCTGGCCGACACCTCCAGCGGCGGCGTGGATCAAGATCTTCTCACCCCTAATCAGGTTGCCAACGGTTACGAGCGAGTAGTAGGCTGTGAGAAAGATCAAGGGCATCGAAGCAGCCTCCTCGAAACTCATATGCGTAGGAATGGGGATAGCTCCCTTGGCCGGGAATCGAACAAAGGTGGCAAAAGTGGCGCATGAAGCCGTCATGACGTGGTCACCAGGCTTGAAATCGCTGACGGCTGATCCCACGCGGGTGATGACTCCAGAGGCATCTACTCCCAGCTTGTCCTCGGCAAGGTTTCCCAGCGCGACGAGGACGTCTTTGAAGTTGAGGCCTACAGACTTCACCTCGATCTCGACCCAGTCCTCAGGCAGCGGCTGGTGGTAGATCTCATCCTCGTCCCATCTGAAGGTATCCAAGAGGCCAGGAGTCTTGATGGTGAGCTTCAGTGGACGTCCGCTCCTCTTGAACGGCACAAGCTCAGGCTGGCCCTTGCATTCATACTTGCGTAGAGAGTTGTCGACGTTGAGAATCCTCTCGACTCTAGGCACGTACACGGTGAGATCGCGGGCAGCATACTCGCCGTCAGACTCGTCGCTAAAGGCATGGATTGATGCCACCTTGAGGACATTCTTAGCTGCTTTCAAAAAGTTGATTCTATCCGCCGTCTCAAGATCAAGGGTGGCCAGACGGACGCTCACATCCTCATTGCGAATCGCCCGTGAAAGCCCGACCATGAGAGACTTCATCGGGTCAGGGCAGTCCATAGCAGAGCCGCCGGTAATCCAGAGTGTCCCATAAGAACTCTGGATAACCTGGCGGAGTCTTTCCCAGTTCTCATCCGTCAGAGTCGCAAGCACGGGGTTCTCCCACTCGGCAAGGCAGAGGCAATACTTTCCAACCACACGAGATTTGGAAACATCATCCCACTGTGTGACGGAGATATCGTGGCCTAAAGACTCGAATTGCTTCTGGATGGATTGCGCGAGTTTCTGCGAAGAGGCAGAACCTGTACTGATGACAATGAAGGAATCAGGCCCCGATGCTTTCTGCCATGGCTTGGTCGAGATAATCAGGGACACCGGCTCCTTGGAGGCTTCATTGTCTCCGCGAATGTCGATATCAACGCCAGAGAAATCGGCTTTGGTCAACGCTGACGCCCATTCATCAACATCCAGGAGAGGTCCGCCAGAACGACCATCGTCCTCGCCGAGCCACCAACCAGGGAGGGGTCCCATGATGAAGCCACTAAAGATTCGTTTGATAGTGACTTCGGACAGCACGAGACGACCACCGGGCTTGAGCAGACACTTGCAATGAGCGAGTGTCTCCTGAATACTCTTGGTGGCATGAAGAACGTTGGCGCAGATGACGAGATCGTAGCTCTCCAGGCTGAATCCTTGCTCGGTAGGCTCGTTTTCGATATTGAGAGCTTTGAACTCCATGATGGATGCGTCGGCGGAAAAGCGATCGGCAGCCTTGGCGAGGAATCCTGGAGAAATGTCTGTAAAACAGTACTTGGCAGCCTTGGAAGTGCCATCGGCATTGCGTAGGCGCTCCAACACATGGTACGTCGTCCCACCAGTGCCAGCGCCAATCTCCAGTATCTTGACACCAGGGCTCTTGTCGGCGACCAAGCCCACATATTCAGCGACGTTGGTATTAAAACTCGTGCCAAAGGCGCCGCGGTAAAAGTCATACAATAGATCACCCTCTGTCATGACTTGCAGAGGCTCGACCTCACGAGTGAAGATGCGGCTGAGGTTCTCTCCGATACGGTCGACCATCTGAACCGTTACGTCGCCGCTCTTGGATAGGGCGATGCTCGCACGACAGGATTCCATTTCGGACATAATTTGGGACTCGCTGGATGGAAGAGGGGGAAACTCCTTGATGGTGTTGCGCATCCACTCGACATAGAGCTTCCAGAACCCGTCCAGGGGCTCATGGGCCTTGCCTTCCTCGCTCTCGAACCAAGCAAGACAGCGGTAGATATAAACGAGGCAGATAAATTCGAGCTGATCAAGAACAGACTCGTCATCCTTACTCTTGAGAGTTCGCTTGTAGACCAGGTCTTTGATCTGCAGCGGCTCGAGCAGGTCCACGTCCTCGTGCCAAGTCTGTGTAAAGCAGCTGGCCCTGGCCTCTTGGGCAGGCTGCTGCGTGCTGCCCCCATCACCAACTGATGCCAAAGATAGGCCGTCCATGATAATCATGGGCTCCGAAAGGTCCTTGGAGACAGTAATGGACGACTTCCACGTATTGTAGCTGGTCTTTTGAGCCGTGGAATAGCCATGCAACCTGGTGCCCGGAACTGTTGAGATCTTTGCTGACACAAAGATGCGGTCAAACGAGAAGGGCACGACTGCCTCACTGAGAGACTGATCTTCACCGCTGATAGATGGGAACAGAAGGTGAAGGACGGAGTCGAGCGTGGCTGGGTGGACCACGAAGGGATACTCAAATCCCATAGGCATGATGGCTTTAGTGTCGGGGATACTTATAACGCCGTAACTGGCACTCGGTCCTGCAAACAGCTCGGTCACGTTGCGAAAGGTCGGGCCGTATCGCATACCGATAGTTTCCACAGTGTCATACAGGAAGCCTCGTGCCGGTCTTTGGCAGTTTTCCTTAGCCTGAGCAAAAGACTGCGCGTATCTCTCATTCTCAAGGGCAAGCTCGTGAATCATGGCTGGCGAGAGTGAAGATTTGTATGTGACAGATATCAGACCGCGTGCATGCACTGTCCAGTCCTTGGTCTCCTCGGACCAGGAGGAGATGGCAAACTCGCTCAGGCTAGAGGAAGGTCCAGATTTGGTACCAATGCGACGGGGATGCAGCTGGATTATGACCTCGATACCCTTGTCGGTATCAGGTACTCTTAGAGCCGTGTCGATGGCCACGTCTCGAAGCTCGTAGCCGTACACTTCCTCGTTGGCACTCTCTTCAGCGAGCTGACGGGCAGCCTCGATAGCCATGATCACCATCCCTGCGCCTGGGTAGAGGATGTCACCCTGAACTCTGTGCTCACGGATCCACGGGTTCTCATTACACCGGAGGAAGTTGCGCCACGTTGGGTCAGGGGCGCCAGGGATGCGGTAGCCTAGAAGATCTGACCGAGGTTTCTCTCTAAGTCTGTACTCACGGCTGAGGTATGATTCGTCCCAGAAAGCACGCGAGTGATTCCAAGCATAAGGTGGGAGATCCACGAGCATGCTGGCGTTGTCAGGGACTTGGTTGACACGGTTGACATCGACGACACAGCCCTTGGCCCAAAGCTGACCAACCGCTTCCAACGCCGTATGAATGCCGTCAAACTTGCGTCTTAGAATAGTAGCGTAGGATAAACCAGAGAAACGCTCCTCAGTGGCGAAGATGTCGAGAAGATAGCTTCGTAGAGCAGAATGCGGTCCCAACTCCACAAAGACACTGGCAAAGGCCGACCTATCATGAGCGTGTATCTTGCCCGGAGAGTAGTGCAGGAGGGAACGAACTGCACCAGCAAAGTTCACGGGAGAGACAAGGTTGTCAACCCAGTACGAGGGCGACATCTGTCCAGGGGTGACTACCTGGCCAGTCACCGAGGAGAACATGGGTATGGCCGAAGAGCCGTGCGGGATGCCGGCCAGAGCATTCTCGTACTTTTCTCTCACAGTCTGCATGTGAAAGGAATGATAGGCCACATCCATGGGCAAACGAGTGCAAGGTATCTTTGCTTCTCTGAGAACCTCTTCAAGCTCATCGACAGCAGCACCGTCACCAGACACTGTGCATGCTTTGGGGCTGTTGAAGCAGCCTACAATAGCCTTACCACGCTGCAAAGAGCCAAGATACCCACTGATGCTTGCGCTACTGGCAGAGACAGCCAGCATTCCACCATTCTTGGAGACGGTCTGTGACACTTGACCCCTGAGCCAGGCAATCTTGACAGCCGCATCTTGATCAATAATGCCTGCACAATAAGCGGCAGCAATCTCACCACTGGAGTGACCCACTACAGCAGCTGGCTGGATGCCCCAGTCTCGGATGAGGTCAACCAGCGCGACCTGTAGAGCGGTACAGGCTGGCTGGCTGTAGTCTGTCCGGCGAAAATTGCACTCTGTCTCGCCTCGATCCAGCTCCTCAAGTAGGCTCCAAGGGCATCCTAGTCCCCTCAAGATACCTTCTGACCGCAGAAGGCTGACTTGGAATACTTTGTAAGCGGACAGACACTTGCCCATCTGGAAGTACTGTGCGCCTTGACCCGTAAACACGAGTGCGACCCTTGGAACAAATGACAAGGATGATCGAACGACCACAGTGTTCTTCTCCAGGCTTTGGCAAAGTTCGGAAACTGTCGAGGCAACAGAAAATGCCTTCCATGGCAGGGCTGTCCTCTTGGAATAGAGTGTGTAGGCGAGTTCACTCGTGAATCCATGTTTGGTGGTGAGCTTGGTGGTGTCAAGGTAAGTTAGGATACGCTGAGCATTTCGTTTAACGCCCTCCTGGTCATTGGAAGAAAACACAAAGAGTTTGGGAATGGGTTTGCTCTGGCTGTCGACACTGCTGGCTGTCTCACCGTCGGATCCAGACTCGCTGCTCCTGCTTGACGTAGCCTCAGGCAGTTGAAGAGGTGACGTAGTAGTAGCATGACGTCCCGATAGGCCATGGCGAAACAGATACGCCCGGGCATCTTCAAGAATCACATGAATATTGGCTCCTCCAAATCCGAATGAGTTGATGCTGGCTCGACGAGGGCCTTTGTGCGGCCATGCGGTGAGCGTTGTGGGGATCTTGACGTTAGAAGGAAGCTCGATCTGAGGGTTAAGATTCTCAAACCTGGGAAACAAACTGTCGTTAGTCTCTGGTTACATGAAGGAACAGACACTCGAGTGGGCGCACCAAAGATTCTGCGGGATCAAGCCCCGTTCTACTGCCAGGGCAGCCTTGATGACACCGGCAACGCCAGCCGCACCCTCCAAATGTCCAATGTTGGTCTTCACAGAGCCGACATAGAGATCAGATTTGCGGGTGGGTCGGTCTCCGATCGTCTTCAGAATTGCGCGTGCTTCCAAAGGGTCACCGGCCTGCGTGCCAGTACCATGGGCCTCAACGTAGCCCGTGTCTGCAGGATCAACACCGGCGCTCATGTAAGCCTTAGTGATCAGTTCTTGCTGTGCCTCGCTGCTCGGCAGTGAGATACCAGGAGTTCGACCGTCCTCGTTGGCAGCCGAGCTGAGCACGACTGCGCGGATAGTGTCTCCGTCTCGAAGCGCCGCCGCGAGAGACTTGAGAATCGTGACACCGAATCCCTCGCCACGCGCAAAACCGTTTGCATTGGCGTCCCACATCTTAGATTTGCCCTCTGGTGACAGAATCTTTGCTGCACCGAGAAGGATGGACATGTCAGGACCGAACATGAGGTTGGCTCCCGCCACAACGCTCTAATGTGTCACTGAGCATTAGCCATCCATCACATCTCAAGATGACGAAACTGACAAATGAAAAGGAAGATTACTTACCATCTCAGCCTCCCCTGTCCGGATGCTCTGGCAAGCCAGGTGAAATGCCGTCAGACTAGACGAACACGCAGTGTCGATGGTCATGGATGGACCTCTGAGGTTATAGAACCACGATATTCTATTTGAAGCTAATGAGGATGACAAACCGGTAGCGTCTTGGAAGCGGTCAGTAACTGTTACTGCTACTGTCGAGTGCTTACAGGAAATTTTGACTTACGATAGATGGAGGGCCCTTCGTTATCGCGGGCCTGTAGGTTCGGAAAGTCTCCCGTAAAGGTACCGACGTAGCAGGATGTCTGTGTCCCAGAGACATCATTTAGTCTTAATCCAGCTGCGGGCGGACGTTAGAGTGACAGTTCAGGATTGATGTTGGTTAATGCGAACAAACCGTTCTCGAAACCCTCATATGTAGCTTCCAGGAGCAAGCGATGGGTAGGGTCCATGGCCTTGGCCTCTTTCGGAGTGATACCGAAGAAAGGCGCGTCAAACACTTTGAAGTCTTGTTTCAAGAAGTGTGCATGACTATTGTTTTCATATCAGCTATATGTCCTATGAAGTACTAACACACTAATAAACTCACCGAGGCTGTATGCTTCCTAATCGTTCAGGATCTGGGTGATAGAAGCCATCAACATTATACCGGTCTTTAGGGATCTCCGAACGAGCAGAGCGAGCATCCAGTAGCATTTGCCAAAATCTCTCTGGATCAGAGGCATCTCCGGGGCCCCTCAGCCCAATACCAATAATGGCAATGGGCTGTAATGTGCTCTCAGCATGATTGGGTTCTTGAAGAAAGGGCATATTTGTTAACGTAGTATGAACTTGGAGTAAATATGAAAGCTAAAGACGGAACAAAGGAGCATGGCAATGGGTAATGAAACAGGGGTTTGTATGACGAAAACAGTAAGGATAGCTCTGTGAGAATCAGCGACTCGAGAAAGGAACCTATTTGTAAAGCCACACGCTTACATATAGCTATTTTGACCTATGCCCTGTATTACCCAATTCGTTCTTTTACACAGAGAGATATATTATTCATGCTCGGCAATTCGATCACCTATCGGTTTCTAGTCACTCGTCCATGGCCCAACTGAGATGTTCACGCTAAACACAATATTCCATTGAGCCGGCAGCTGCAGTCCAGTGAAGAAGTCAATTCAAGGCACGTTCGCAAGCCCGTGCTTGGCCGGGTTAGCCGTCTGAAAAGCCGTCCAACTCTATTTTGAATATACAAAACTTAAATCAAAACCAAAAGGTTGTTATTACTGGGTTCTTTTGTATCGACCATTGCAGGACGCTATATGATGGGAATGCTTGACTCGTGCAAACGCTGATCCTCCCCCCCAACCCGCACGCAATCGACTAGCCATTGAGCACGTGCGTTACAGGGTACATGTTTTGAGGGACAGATAAGATCCCACTGCTATGCCATCCTTGCACGCAACGAGGGTCTGACACGTCATTCATATCTTCCGGTATCGCAGCAAGTGGGTAGGGGTTGTGAATAGGACACCTCTAACAAAAAGCCCAGGCAAAATACGACTTGTAATCGGACGTGACTGGGTTTGGAAATAGAAGTCTTGATTCAATGTTTGAGTCGAGATTTTCTTTATTTGACTATTAAATCCAAGAGAGACAAAAGATGTTTAGCTAATATTTGCTTTCTGCTTTCTTTGCACTGGACTAGTCCTCCTCGACCAATGGTTGATACCATCGAAACACATTATCAGGATCGTATATATGCTTCATTTGCCTTAGCTTTTCCAACCTCCATGGTTCATATCCATATAATGCCTCAGGCGGATCTCGCATTGTCGACGTAGTATTGCCATAGTTGACGTATTGCTGAAGACGACCGTACCCGGATGTGGCAATGAAGCATTTCTTCCACCGGTCAATGTGCGCTTCAAAAGCATCCCGATACTCCAACTTTAGCGGAGTAGCCATGAACATTCTATCAGACAGAACTGCATCAGCCATCTCTCAACCTGCAGTTTTCCCTTTGGGTTATTTTGAAATAGCTTACATGAAATGGTTCGATCCCCAGCGCCAAGGGAATGCTGTCGTCTCGTCTGCAAGTTCCCTGACCTTCTGGTGCGGCAAGCATTCAAACATGGCACCGAAGAATCCTTTGCCAGCCCACTCTTGGTTCATTTCTTTGACGTTCTGGAAGAAAGCTCGAGTGGTCTCGAGATCGAACTTCTCGACACAGACAGCACCCATCATCTTGTTTGGTGCCAAGGACCACACTTCGGGTTGGCTGAGGACTTTGTTCTGTCCCTTGTAGGTTATCCACGGTAGGTCCGCCCACGTGGTGGTAATTTTGCCGCTGTTGAGGATGGGTTTCAGATTCTCGAACCGAGAGATCCATGGACGAGCTTTGGATTCCTGGCCAGACCATACAAGGTTGACGAGTAAATGGTGCTGCGATATAGTCATATGTCAACATAAAGCCGGGTCGCGTCTCTTTTTATCAACAGGGTTTACCTTTTTGCCGCCGTCGCTTTCACGAATCCACAACACAAAGATGGCCAGATCAACAGGCATGTCCTCATGGACACTGTTCAGAGTCTCAAAAACGACATCACACTGTTCCAGGCTGTACTCCAAGTCCCAAGTATAGTGGATGCCCTGGTTCGCTTGGGGATGAACACGAAATGTCGCTTCCAGGGCAATGCCAAAATTGTGTCCTGCGCCGCGTATAGCCCAGAACAAGTCGGGGTCCGACGCCTCTGACACCTCCCTCACGCTGCCATCAGCAAGAACCAGCCTGCAGGACACCATGTTATCGTGCAAATAGCCATATTTACCTTGCAGCCGGCCGAGTCCAGCCCCGAATGCTACGCCAATGATACCTGTTGTCGGACACGAGCCAACGTCTGTCGTTTGCTTCTTTAGCGAGACTCGTTGCTGGAATAGAATACCTGACGTTTTGTTACTTACTGACTTCCATCCCGACCGATTGCAGAAATTTAACAAAATCATCCGTTATAACACCTCCTCCAACGGTCACTTGGCAAAGGTCAGGGTCGAACTCCAGCTTGTTCAGCGAGCGCATGTCGATCAATATGCCGTTCTTCAACTGTCGCATTGTCGTGGTTACGGCATGATGCCCTGACCGTGGCGCAAAGGGGATATCTTTCTCCCGCGCGTACTTGACAATACGAATCACGTCTTCGTCACAGCCTGGCTCAATCGCGGCTAGGTACGTCTAGATGCCATACGCATCAATCAACTAGGTTCTTGGTCCAGATGGAATCCATCCCATGGGTAAAGTGTTACTAACTGGGCGCTCATATTCAGTAAAGCGTAAGTTGGACTTTGCAAACTCCTGTGATCCAGGCAGATGAAGACGTGCCGCGCTAGATAGGGTTGGCAAGAGGTCTCTGTGCAGGCTTTCCGGGGTTGTCTCTACACTCATGACGAGAATTGTTCTTATGCTCCGAAGATGAGAACGTGATGGTGATGAGTTGTGGTAGCTCAGAGATCAACTCAACATAATACACACACTATACGGAGTTGAGTAAAGTAGACTAAAGGCCACCTAGAGTCCGAAGTCGGCATCAACCTTTTGTTCGATAGTGAGTGGTATATACGATACGACGGCTAACCGAACCACGATGCCCCTGACAGCACCGACTAGGATCCCGCACTAGGGAGACGTTACTAGTCCATACTCTGTGGGCCCTTCGACATCTGTCATGCGCAAGCGTAGGCCTAGCGCTGAGCTTGTTTTCCACGAAGAGAGTCTAGTCTCCGTCCTATCCCACCCATGGCGCTTTGGGACCCCGGCTAGTAGTGGGGTCTGGGGACGGTTTTGCCATAGTCCTGCGGGATTTAACTGCCGAATAGACCAACGTGCAAGAGTCAATCCATTCTACTGGTCAACATTGGCCTCTCATTGTGAAGAGTTATCCGCACCAATATTTCGTGCAACACCTCCTCAGGATCTTGGATAAGGAGCGAGTTGAAAGGAGGGAAGAAGAAGGAGAGAGTATGGAGGATCCGGATTGCCTCCCATGCCCATCGCCGACGTTTCCCCTTTGCTCCATCCTTTCTGTTAATAGCTGTCTGTCTCAGGTTCATCATGCTCAAGTCAGAGATAGTATCAGAGCAGATTCAAGCCCTGCTAGGGAGGCTGCCGGAGCTCACCATCGGCAACATTGCAGTTGGATTCTTCAGTTTTGTAAGCCTTTAAATATCAGTTCTTCATGTCTTCACATACATGATGTCTGACTTTGGATAGATTGCGCTTTACATCTCTTACCAGAGCTTCTACTACCTTTACCTCAGCCCACTGCGGCACTATCCAGGCCCCAAGCTTTGGGCAATCTCCCGGATCCCATGGAACTATGTGAATATGAAGGGGCGATTGGCCTGGAAGATCCGCGACCTCCATGATCAGTACGGCCCTGTTGTTCGCATCGCTCCTGATGAGCTCTCGTACACTAGTGGCACGGCGTGGAAGAAGATCTATGGACAACGCTCACCGGAGTTCCCCAAGGTCTTGGATGGCCGTGGTATAGCACCCGCCTCCATCGGCGGACGCAGGACGTTAGCAACAGAGGAGCTTGACCGACACGCGAGGCTTCGACGTGCCATCAACCCAGCCTTCTCTGAGCGTGCTCTGCGAGAACAGGAGTATTATTTCCAGAACTATATCAAAACGTTCATTAAGCAGATTGGAAAGCTCTCCCACGATGGACCTGTCGACATGTCTCTCTGGTATAATCTGTTATCCTTTGACATCTTATCAGGTACGTTTACATCTTTTTATCAGAATGTTTCCCGTGACACTCAAAATTCTTTGGCATATTTTAACTCTGAGCAACTGAGCAGATCTCGCCTTTGGAGCTCCCGCTGGTTGCCTTGAAAACGCAGACCAACCCTGGATTCGCGTCATTGGTGCACGCACGAAAAGTTTCCCTTGGATCCAGCTTGCAGTACAATACGGCTTATTCGACTTCTTGATCTGGATATCACCACGTCGTGTTACTGAATCACGAAACAAGCACTTGGCCATGACTGCTGAGAAGGTGAAGCGTCGCATAAAGACCAAGTCCGCTAGCAAGGACTTCTTCTCCTACATTTTGGCCAACAACCAAGAGGAGAAGTTAACTGATATCGAACTGACCATGCTTGCGAGTACCTTTATCGTCGCCGGGAGCGGGACCGCAGCAGGAGGCCTCGCTGGCATCACTTATCAGCTTCTTCGTAACCCAGAAAAATTAGAGAAGCTGAAGGCGGAAATCCGCACCGCGTTCAACAAGGAGGAAGAGATTACCATGGTTTCCACGCAGAACTGCAAGTATCTCCGCGCCTGCATCACTGAGGGTATGCGACTATATCCGCCCACTCCAGGCACACTTCCTCGCTGGGTACCGGACAAAGGAGAGTTCATTGAGGGTCAGTGGGTTCCAGGTGGCTATGCGGTTGGTGTGAATCAACTTGCCGCCGGCCATTCAGAAGTAAACTTCCACCGTGCTGGCGAATTCCTTCCTGAGAGATGGCTTGATGTGGGTTTGGACTCGGAGTTTGCCTCCGACGACAGGGCCGCCTCTCAGCCGTTCTCCCTCGGTTCTCGCAATTGCATTGGAAAGTCGTACGTACATGTCAACATTCTAGTAACAGTCTTTCTCTTGATAACCGCAGACGCTTACTTTGCCTACAGGATGGCGAATGCAGAGATGGCACTTACATTTGCAATGCTGCTCTGGAACTTTGACCTTGAACTCCATGAACCGTTGGAGGACTGGTGGTTTAAGCAAGGCACCTTTGTCGTCTGGGAGAAATTACCGTTGCTGGTGAATCTCTATCAGAGAGCAGACTCGGATAAGGCTGCTGGGAAGTAGACATAAACCATTGTGTAAGATTCACACTGTTAAGCAGCTCTACAAACATACGGTAGTCAACTCTGTAGGAATTGAAATATGTATTGGGACGATGATTCAAGGCATCTTGGACAAGTACTTGATCATGGCAGCAGAGTATACGACTTTTACTGCAAGGCCAGAACAATCTCGTCTCAGAATGGTCTTGAGGCACAGATAGAGGTTTCCTGCTCGAGAACGTGATGCTCATGTCATAATTCCTCGCCAGACTGACTATATTCCAACCCTAGTCGAGCGACGTCGCTGAGTTTCACTATTAAAACACTCATAGTCCACGTGCTATTTGCAGGAACGCCGTTGGTAGACTCCTTGTACCCGGCAAGTTATCCGAAATCTTACGAGTCATGACTTCCTTTCGGGACCAGGACCCCCCCTGCTCCCTTCTTATCTCCCACGCCATTTTCCAAGACGGATGCCAAGCCTTCGGCCAATGGCAAGGCTACCTGTCAGCACGGTGATGTTGAGGAATATGGATATGCCGTCGTAGCCTTACAATAGCTCGGCAGATGCATCTAAGCGCATCCATCTTAGAATCGATTCCGAGGTGAAGGGGGAGATCCGTAACTCTAAGTCCAAGAATGTGTATGACCACAAAGGCACCATTTTACATCGAACGCTATCGCCTATGAAAAGGAACCAGAGACGAGTCTATGGTCTGGAAACTGAGATAGTCAACCACAAACAACCATGGACTTCTCCTTCGAAAAGACCTTTTATAAGGTCATTCGCTTGCCCATGATTCCATCCTTCATTGAGAAGCTCCATGAGCGCATCCCTCTGTACATTTTGCTACCAGCTGTCCTCTTCTTAATCCATCTGCTCAAATTGCTGTGTAAAAAGGTCTCTTATGCTCATAGGGCTCGGCAACGAGGCTGCCTTCCAGCACCACTTGAACCATCCAAGTTACCCTTTGGAATTGACACACTCCTCGCTTCCCTCCGCGCAGACCGTGACCAGCGCACTCCAGACCATGTCGCCAACCGCTTCGCCGCCCTGGGCGTTCACACTTTCCGTATGTCCATCTTGGGCACCACCAACCTTGTCACGGCCGAGCCTCGCAACATCCAAGCAATCCTGGCAACTCAGTTCAACGACTTTGGCATGGGCGCCACGCGAAGTACAAACCTGAAGACTGTGCTGGGTAGAAGCATCTTCGCGGCCGATGGTTCGTCCTGGCGCGCGGCACGAGACATGATGAGGCCGTTATTCAGTCGTGACAACGTTTCCCGGCTTGACCTCTTGGAAGAACACGTTCAGGCTCTCTTTCGCTGCATCGAGAAGGAGAAGAGTCCAACCACTGGTGACGGCACCTGGTCTGGGCCCGTCAGCCTGGCCGCGTTACTCCCGTCTCTCACATTGGACTCTGCGACGGAACTATTCCTTGGTCAGAGCACATCCACCCTCCAAGCGTCTCTTGATGGAGATGATTCCCATCCTGGAATGGAATTCCATCACGCCTTCGAGCGCATGGTGGCCGTCCTTGGCACGCGCATCCGCCTACGCAGCTTCTACTGGCTCTACGGCACGCGAGAACTGCGTTCATGCGTGGAGACTCTGCATGGTTTTGTTGACAGTGCTATTGCCGCCTCAGATATGGCCAAAAAGGAGGGCTCTTCCCAGGCACTCTATGACTTTCTTGATGTCCTCCGCGAGCGATGCAGCGGTGGCGATGGAGAGGTCAGGGAACAAGTCCTTGGGCTTCTCGCCGCGGGACGAGATACCACGGCCTCATTGATGAGTTGGACATGGTACTGCCTTCTCCGCAACCCTCGTGTGTTTGCAAAACTTCGCTCCGAGATCCTTTCTACCTTTGGCCGCAGCCCTGATGGCCCTTCGAGCAAGATGACGTTTGCTTCGTTGAAAGAATGCACATATCTTCAGCACGTGCTCTTCGAGACCCTGCGACTACACTCCGTTGTACCCTTCAACTCCCGCCGCGCGCTCCGCGACACGACCCTCCCAATAGGCGGCGGGCCGGACGGAAAGAGTCCCATCTTTGTCCCTAAAGGGACAGAAGTCAACTTCAGCACGCACGTGCTCCACAGGCGCAAGGACCTCTGGGGTGAGGAGGACGCGGACGACTTCGTTCCTGAGCGTTGGGAGAAGAAGAGGGGAGCCGCAAGCGCTGCATGGCATTTCGTACCGTTCAACGGAGGTCCGAGGATCTGTATCGGCCAGCAGCTCGCGCTGACGGAGGCTGGGTATGTTCTTGTTCGAATGCTGCAACGGTATGATGCCGTGAACGGACTGGATGTTGACCTGACCCGTGATTGGCATAACTTCACTGTGGTGTGTAGTCCTGGAAGTCCAGTTGATAGGAATCAGGCTGTTCTATGCCGGTTAAGGCTGGCTTGATGTAATGTTTGATAAATATTTAATAAGTAAATATTTAAAATATAAATATTATTTTACTATAAGAACACTATACTAGTAAGCTTATAC
>PVQA01001783.1:0-16438 GCA_002980515.1 Fusarium burgessii | reverse complement strand
AAAAAAAAAAAAAAAAACCCAATATGAACGATAAATAAGAATTTCAGTCAAATAATCATAGCCTTCACTGACATCGACGCTAAGATCTTCTACGATATAAATTAAAAATGTAATAAACAAATTGAAAGCTTTGGTATTGGGTGGTTTTGTTTTACTTGAGAACATGTACATGAGTGATGATCAAAATTGCCAAGTGCATAGTTGAAGATGTAGCCTCTACTCAGCCACTGTTATACGATGAAGAAAATATAGGTTTACAAAACGAGATTCTCTCAAAAAGATTTGTTCTGAGTGAATCGTATGGTGATCACGGGCTACCTAGGTAAGTTGTTATTCTTGACAGATTAGCATACGATATCTTGCCACAGGGTAACCTCATCAAGGACACGTCCACTTTTCATATTCTCCTCAACTCACCACTAACAAAAACACCCATAGTCAACCAATAACTTGTAATGTCATCTTCTTCCATCGAATGCCAGCACCGCTGTGCTCAGATGCTCTCAATGGCAATGTTACTTCAAGATATATCTACTCGCACCAACCTTCTCGAGCAGAAACGTCCATCCCCACAACCTCAACGGTCTCGGAAAGTCTCGTCATCGACATCAAGCCCACCACATGACCCATCGAAACTGCAAATGAGCCAGCTACCAGATAGGACCATTTGAGGGGAGTCATAGAACAACATGCCAATTAACATCCATCAGCATTTCATGAAAACCGGTAAGCCTTAACGACCCGCATTTCCGCTAGGTCAACATGTCACGAATATCACATATTTGTTCAACAGAGTCAATAAAGGCTAATTGTTCACTCAAAGAAATTGATTGGTAGTAAGCTAGTTACAGTTTTATACTAAATCTAGCTTTTGTTGGTTATTTAAGTGTAGAGAGTGTCGGTCATCAAATTCAATGCCCAATCAGTTTCATGTGGCATTCTGGTATCGCTTCGCTCAAAATCAATTCGCTCGGCCAATTCTTCCCTTGGCTTGATCACATTCTTCCAAAAACCGGTAGATCCCTTCGAGACCTTCATAGTCTTCCGTTGGTCCAGCTATCGAGGAGCTGTCCGGAGGCGACATCGTCTCGTATCCTTCGGTCTCTGCCAACCACGGACTGTTAATCATTTCGTCCAGGTAGGGCTGTTGAACAAAGTATTCCTCGTCCAAAGTCGAGATTTCGTCGGTTTCATAACCTTCGAGCGATCGGACTGATACGCTGGGAGTAAAGGCTGACTTTGTGCCATCGGGAGCGAACGGAAATCGGAGGGCAACTGGAACACCGACTGCATTGTCAAAATCCGCATCTTGGCCCACCACACCGCGTTGGATACCAATGTCATCGCAAAGTCGCTCAATGGTTTCAGCGTCGACACCAGGAAAGCGGACTCGAAGGATGTTATGCTTCTCTAATAAAACTGGGAGGTCGCCCAACACTGCAAGCCTACGGAGGTCGGCATTGATGGCCGTGAGATCTTGCAATGCACGACCAAAGTCAGAGGACAAAACGTCGAGGAAACCCTCAGTGTTAAGGGAAGCGCCAGCAGCAGCGGCCTCAGCCTTGAAACCAGAGGTCTCGGAGGCAAAGGGAATGGTCGCGGCGAGAGGGCTCAGAGCTGTGACAGTAGGGCTGAGCTGGAAGTCGATGAAAGAGCCAGGGGCTGAGTGGGAGAAGGCGGAGAGCTTGTGCATTGCTTGATCTTCAACTGGTGACACGGCACGATATTGTCGCTCGCCTCGAGGTCCAAGACCATCGTAACGGAGCTTTTGGCCAGAGAGGAAGAATGCTCTCATGGCTTGGGAGACATTCTGCACAACCTGGGCCGGAGCTGCCGGAGTGTGAGAGAAATATCGAGCGCTACCTCCGAGACTGTATCCGCCAGCACTTCGAGGAAACGCACCACCGGTCAGATTTGGTCGAAGAGCATTGGCAAAAGGAGCTCGACCAGAAAATTGCGCAACACGTCGAGATGTGTTAGAAGTCGGAAGCTTGGATCGGTCGAACCGGGCTGCCTTTGGCTCGGAGCTAACGAATCTCCTAATAACTCGGTTGACATTTTGAGCTGCGGAGCTCGAGAACCATCTAGTATGGCGCTTCTGCTGTCGAAGGACAGCAACGGGGTGAATTGGTTGGCGGGCAGCTCTGGCGGTTCTGAGTGTAAATTGGGATTGCAGGGGCCGCGTCATGAAGACGAGCTTGGTTCGAACCACATTTGTGGTTTTGGCCACGGCGACTTTGAGAAGCCGTCGGGCCATTGGACCCAACAGCGCCTCTAAAGACGCCATAGTGAAGTTTTGTGTCGATTCCAATCCAACTGTGTTGGATAGTGAAGTGCGTAAGCTAAAGTACAACGCATCAAACTCATGCGGTATGATGAGGTCCTTTATGGCGGTGATAATTCGCCACATCGTGCGCCACACTGAAGGGGTCAGGTGGCGGATTGCGGGGTTCCTCTAGTACGAAATAACGTTAGCGCCCTTGTACAGTCAGCAATTATGACCTCCACCAACAATAAATTTTCTTGTCTTCGTTTTTCCTTTGCTGAAACCTCTCTCTCTTCATTCCTCAAGGTCTGGCTCGCGCACGCGATGCGAAAGCGTTGTCAATTTTGCGCGACCAAGACCTTGAATCTTTTCTAGGTAAGAATCTTCCTTTTCCCTGCACTATTCTCTGCTTCACATGATGAACATCATACACGAACAATCCAAATCAGACCAGCACAATGGTGATTTAGCAATCTCTAGAATTACACTGAGAAAGCTTTGGACTTCAGCATCTGCAGGATATCTTGGTCGCAAGCCTTTTACTGATAGGTCACTAGCTCTGTTTGTCTATTTGCTTCTTGTTTGCTTACATTGGACGCGTCTCCCGGCTGCGCCTGTCAACTTTTGCTATAAAATCAAAAGGTTGGTACACTTTTTCTTCTTTTTCTTTCATCCCTTCAAAGCACTCTCCGTATGATGATCAAAACGACACCTTAGGGATTCCTCATTCTTAATATATCATGTGGATACTGTTGTTATAAGTTTCAGCCTTGTCTGACAGGAGATTACAACGCCTCTTTGCTTGCACCATTCTATTTTGACGCAATTGCTAACTCGCGTTTGTCAATAGGTAAATCTCTTCTTCCTATCGAGCACTGTTAGCCACTTTATGATGAAGATTTGAACGAACGGGCGGACATAAACGAGTACTGCTGCCTCCCGCCCTAGAAAAGCAAGGACGTACAAATCCTTGTGGTGGGTGTGTGGTGGGACCTCTTGTTGATACTTCGTCACCTGATCGTGGCTCCTGTTGAAAATGGATTCTTGTCGATATCTGGTTATGCAAATGGTGGCTGACTGTTGAGGATCTAGGTACTAAACAAAGAATTCCTTCGCGCATATCCATCCTTTTCGTGATGAGTTGTTTTAAAGTATTCACACTGTTTGACTCTTGGTCTTCGGACCTTGGGATATGAACACAACATCAACATCTGATTAATTGGTATGCCTCCAATGTCTAAACTACTTGCGATTCCATGGCTGACCTATCTAGATTTGATTTTAAGCTTTTGTCGAGTTTAACGACGCCAGACGCTAACTCCGCCGTAGGTATACGACATATGCACCCAGTGACACGTTCCTTATCATGAATGGTAAGACGACATTTTCTTATATCTATATCCGTCCCTACCATATGATGACTATGCTATTATTAGCTCTATCCGAGTTCATCGTGACGAACAACCTATTCACCTTGGAGAACTGATCTGGTTCCCTTGACACGTATATCATTGCAACATTTGGAAGATGCCATAGCTAACAAGCTTTACCAGGCTTAACTGTATATGAACGCAAATCCTTAATTGGATATATGAAATATATTAATATACAACATATAATTTATTGAATTTTGGTGTCATTTGTTCACGTGAATGCGTGCTGTCGTCGCAATGGTTCTGTCCTACGAGAAGGACACGTAGAGATGGCTCTTGTAATTTGCCATGTTTTTATTTTGAATCTATGTCTGGTATACCTTAACTTACTTTTTTGAGTTGAAGTCTTGCGTTCATTCCAACAATGCAACGAATCAAATCCCAATCATCTTTGTGACCTACCCAGTCAGTAACGACGACGCCTGTACCTGCAGAGCCGATCTTGAGCTTGTTCGGCCCCTTGCCATCTTCGCCGTGGCATATGCAGAGGTACTCAATAACAGAGGGGTTGACTTTCGCAGCAATACGCTCTGGCCAGCAGGTTGCGTTGAAGAAGTTGCTTGCTGTGAGAAAGTTGACGAACAAGGGAGGCAGACTGGCTTCCTCCTTGTGGCCATCCATGCCAGCAAGTGCAAATGTCTGCTCAGCAGCGCGTTCAAGCTGGCGACGGCAGTACTCGATCTTCTTCTCAATATTCTCACTCTCGGTGACCTCGTAAAAGTCTTGGACGCGGATGATACCTCCAGGCACGTGACCGTCCTCACAGTTATCAGGCCAAGCGCCCGCATCGATGCCCCAACCTCGACCATCCCAGCATGTTTTCTTCATCTCGCCGTCCAAGTTAAAGCGGCGGACAATGACAATGCGACCGCGAGCACCTCCCAGAGTCGGTATCTTGGGCTCAGTCCACCATCGGTTTTGTCTCTTATCGACGTAGCTGTGCTTAAGGTACTTTCCGAGTTGTTCGTCGTTGCCCTTGCCAGTACCTTCGCGCTTAATGCTCATGATGATAGTTTCGCTGCTGTTCTCATCAAGGAACTTGTAAATATCTTCAAGCATATCTTTGAAGTACTTGGTACCAGTCAAGGAAATGGGAAACACGCTATGGACGAGAGCAAGTTCATCGTTGTCTGGGCTCACTGACACTCGAATATCGAGGAATCGAACGCCATTTTTGAGTTGCTCTAGGACGTCAACCGCTTGACATCGAACAGAAGGAAGCGCAGTATAGCAGGTTGGGGAGTTGTGCGTGCCAGGAATCGAGAGTAGAGTGAGTGGCCAGTCGTCGTGAAGCTCGTGCATCCAGCGATGCAGCTGGGCAGAAGAGAAGATAGCGAGAAAGGCACCGTTGGGAGTATAAACAACGGTGAGATCATGTTTGCCTCCATCGATGCCTTTCATTACAGAAGACTTGTTGGAGGGGCTGGGAATATCGACTTGATACTTATGATCTTCATACTTGATGGTAAGACGAACGACCTCCTTATTCTTGTCGGCGGCCCGGATTCCAGAATCCTTGGTCTTGAAGGGCTCTACTTTGACAGAAGCCTTTTCCTTGTGAATTGGATCGCCCTTGGCGTGGGTTTGCCGGGAGCTGAAGTCAGTGGCCTTGATGAAGCCACTAATATGACTTGTCACATTAGAGAGAACATTGCCAGTTCTCACAGTTTGGCCTTCGAATCGCTCAACCTCAATGAGTTCAATTGGGTTGATGGTAAGGTTGCGAATAGTGAGGTGAGCCATGGCGGTGGATATTGTAAATGGAATTGGCACTAAAGTGAATGGAATGATGGCGCTTATTGCGAAACCTCGTAGAAAGTGGATGAAGCTATCCAAGAAGAGGGTTGTTAGGGCGAAATGAAGGCAACTAAAAGCCAAGTAGGAAATCAACTAGAAGGAAGAAAGTGGCCGGCGGTTAGTTCCTTTACGCGTACATCAACCAAAAGAATCGAAGCCAAGATCTGAATCTGGTGAGAGAGGTTGAGAAGTTGGAACTGGAGCTGGGAGCTTCTGAAGCTCACACCCTTACGGAGCTATCCGAGCTAATTGAAGCAGGCCTAGCTCGGCATGCGCGGGGCCAGTTTTCCATGTCAATTGGATCCCTCGAATAAAGTAGCGGGGACATGAGAAGCCAAAAAAGACGGTAAGAGCCTGAGAGAATGTAGTAGTAAGCTATCACAGGAGCTGAAGTTATCTTTTTCTTGCGTACTCATTTGCCTATCGTTGCCAAGTGTGCCAAGTGAGCGCTCCCTGCATTAAATCAGGTTTTTCATATAGGATGTTTCATTTGGCGCCTACGCATTCTCTTTGGAGGTTTTGAAAGTGAGCTCACTGGAGCTAACAAAATTGTATAGAAGCTCTCGACGCTCTTGTTGAGTCGCGGGAGGAATTGCAAGAACGCAATGCTAAACGGTTCGTTTTTGACGTGTTGAGTTGGCCGATGAATAATTCTGCCGGGGAACCAACAATAGAACACACAAACAAAGCAGAGGCTGTCCCTTGAGTTGGATGGATGCCAGACTAATTGGGCCGGCTCGACTTGGCTGAACCCGATCCTCTGAACTGGGACGGGACAAACAATGGATAGTGTATAATAGAACGGACCGAGGAACAGGATGGCCGTGCATTATTTGTTCAAGCGAGCAAGTTACAGTACCATTTCATCGGAAAGGGGGTGGTGCCTCTTATTTCCTGTTTTCTGTTGTGTGATAAATGAAACGTAGACGCCATAGCGTTGGAGGGTGCGATGACGGGGGGAATGGCGTTGGAAAGATGCGATTATTGAGAAGAGAGAGTGCCAAAGATGAAGGAAGGTTTTTTTTATAGACCATTCCCAAGCAATTGACTGCTATGTTGAGAATAGCATGAAGATTGCTCCGGATCAATAGTCGAGTAAAGGTAAAGGTGAAGAATTGCACTGTCACTTTAAAGGTGAATTAAAACACCGCCCACATGGATATGAAAGAATTGCCCAACAGAGAGGCTCATGTGCAACATGTGGGAGAAATACGGGAGATAATAATAAAACGCACAATTGTCAATTGCATTCTTGTAGTACACTGTGAAATTGTTCACATCTCAGAATACTTGTGAAATAAATAGAAAAGCCATTTGGGCGAAGTATCACAATTTTAAAATAGACATCGGACGCCTTTTTGCCGAGAACAAGTAATGAATTATCAGCTCGTTTGTAACTGAGACAAAGCAATTGTCCTCTGAATAAATGAAAATGGTCACTGCCGTTGTGCTACATGATATCCCCAGCCTTAAAGTTCCAGCTAGCCAAATAAGAAAGAAAGAATAAACTCCCAAACCTCAAAACTTTCATTCTCTGATCATCAAAAGGCCGTAAAGTTCCTTCTCTGTACTACTGTTCTCATTTAAACATCTCGGGGTTGAAGTTCGCGTAAAATAGACCACGAGGAACGATTGAATATACCTTCACCACGTTCGCTGAAATGATCAAGAGGATCTTTTTCGTCCAATCAAATAAGAATCCTCTTGTTGCAAGGCTTTCAGAGATGTGACGCGCCCCAATTACTGGCTTGTGCGTCGTCTCTTCGAAGGGGTCAAGTCTTCCTCATCATCCAGGTCAAGTCGATGTGAAGATCCTCCACGTTTCTGAACAAGTTCTTCAATGACATCTCGGCTTCCAACGACATTGCCTGTACCCTCAACATTCAGGGCTGCCTCAACCTCGATCTTCAATGGTCGAGGACAGCCGGACTCGTCAATCATGGGGATGCCGCATTGGCCAGAACTTCCCTCATGCAGGGCTTGTACAACGGCTTTGGCAATAGCATTTGCCTGTTCCGCAGGAGTGGCTGTCAGGCACACAATATTGTTGTTACGCGAGACGTTGACAGATGTGTCGATCTTAAAGTTGATGGGTGAGCTACCCTCGGATGTCTCGTCTTGTTCATCATCGACAGCATCAGACAGCATGGAAGTGCAGGTGGTTTGTTGAGGTTGAAGGCGCAGAATGTTCCCCCTCATGTTAGAGAGAGAGCCTCGTCGCTCCTGAAGCATCCTGGCCAACATGGTAGTGAAATCAGTGATAGGGATTCTTCGTGGAGTGTAGGCTGGAGGAGGGTTGTTCTCCTTAGGGGCATCAGCTTGGCGTTTCTGAGATTGAGAATTGTTGGGAGCATCCATGATTTTTAATGGAAGATAAGTTTTTTTAGTCGGTGTTGATACCCTCAAGAAGGAGAGAGTAGAGTAAAATATTGTTGAAAGGGGAATTGTCTTGCAGTGAATGGACTGAGATATTGATGCTGATGCAGGAGAGGAATACCGGAGCGACAAACCAGCCGTATATAAAGGTTTCTCAACGACAAGGTTGCCGCTAATAATGGGAAAGACAAGATCTTGTCCTCGACACAACAAGTAAGTCCGGGGGGGCGAGGCGTTGGTCGAGAGCTATGCGCCACGTGTGATAGTGCTGTCTTTGGCTTGCTAAGGTTAAGGTGACGCGAGAATGAAGTGATTCCTAGAGAGAATTAAGAGACTTAAGAGGAGGCTTTTCCGGAAAGAAAGCGGGAACAGTATCTAGATATAGTTGGACTGAAGGGAGAACAAGAAAAGGGGAAACAAGCAAGTTTTCCCATATTGTGGTCATAGATTGTTTGACAATACGACACTACCTGCAGAGAATAGAACCAATTCAACACCTGATTGATTGTCTACGCGGAGCTGCGATGGGGATATCTGCAGCACGAGAGACAAGTACATACAATCAACAGCAAACAAGATTTGCAGAAGAATCCCATCTACCCGCACGGGAGAAGGGGGTGTAGGAGAAAGCGGTATGCATCGACTTCAGGCTGAGACTTTTGTAAGCCATCATTTCATATGCAACTACAATAGGGCACAATGATAAGCACGGGAGGATGAATGGATCCTACAGCGGTAAGCCAGACTCTAATCTTGCTGATTCAACCCAAAACAAAAGCCACCAACATAAACATAATGCGATATGTCACCAGCATGAGAGGTTGGCTGATATAATGTCGTGTGCCATGGCGTGGCCAAGCTCAGAAAAGGACCTACAGCCTCAGCCGAAACTAACATCCGTCTGGCCGGGTTCAATGTCTGCATTGTATTATGCAAAGATATGATCTCGTGAGGAGTTCGGACTTATTCAAACGGGCATTGTTGATCTCTCTGATCGAACCCTACACCCCCTCCATACTGGAAAAAGAAAGGAAAAAAAAGAAAGAAAAAAAAGGCTGAAACCAACGCGATGACCACCCACCACTCAATACCATCACCGTGGAATGGGATGGGGTCTAGCACCGGATAGGGCATAGCTGTCAGTTCAACGCGTGTATCATTGTACAATACATGTGTTATCATGTCTAGATTTAATTGTTGGCGGAAATTATTGCCTATTGAAGTAGTGAGACGGTTGCATAATTCCTTTCGTTCTTGATGCTTCTGCGTTGTCAGGCGCATGACTTCAAAAGGCAATATGCAATATGCAGGTATCCTTTTGATTAATAGAATTCGGAAGAACTTTTTGACACAAACTCAACGTTCTGTCATATCTGATATTGACAGGTTTCCAACGCAAGGTTTCGGAGATCAACAGCCACGGCAAGAATAGTCGAACAGGATGAGCACTGAATGGAGAAACTATCAAAGTCAATACCCACGCGTGGAGTGATGATCATTTTTTGTATCACCGCCTATGTCCTTTTTGATCAGCACATTTTAGAGACAAAGTCGGTACCACAACCTCAGGATGGCAAGGTATTGACTGACTCTGAAATTGTTAGAACTTTCAGCAACGACGTCGGTGGTGGAGTTGCGGGCGCCATTGGTCGATGGGGAAAGCGGAAGGTGGGAAGGTGGCTTTCGGGGCGTGGCTTGGCGGCTTGTTGCTTCCTATTGTCCTCAGACACGCTTGGTATTGTTGTTCGAATTAGCCCCCGTGAACCCCCCTGTCCGCCCGCAGTCCCGACCGAATGGGCTGAATCGAGGCACCGACCACGGGCGACACCTGCCGTCTATTCGCTTCCTATTGAGGCTCACTTCGGGTTTAGCGTCCGTGAGCAGGCCCACATTTACGGTCCTGCCGCCTTCCGCAACCACCACAGTCTCATTCTCCCTTCATTCTCAAGCTTGATTCTGTACACCTCGGCCAACACAAATGTACCCATGACAGTCCACAATAGAAAATAGATACGTCTTTACTTTAAGAGCTTCCCTTCTTGGGCTTGCAAAACCATGATCCAAACGGTCACGACCTTCCATCATCCCTGCCGCGATGCATCTCGGGGACTTGCACCGTCAAGGCAGGCTAGACAGAACCACACCACACCACACCACACCACCTCCCTACAGACAAACAATATCACATCGCCCACTCACACTCTCTGCAATTCGCCAAGAATTCCCTGTCCATCGAATTCCCAACAAACAAACAAAGGTCCATGCCCTAGTCACCAAACGCCTACCAGGTCCGCGGCGTCATATCTTGCGTCCGCTCCTCCTGCAGAACCAGAATCAGTTTAAGCGAAGCGACTTGTTGACTGCCAAACCATCTCCTCGGTTTTGCTGTCTATCCAAAGCTTGGGGTCCTTTAGCCCCCAATTTCACTTTCTGTGCTACCTTAACCTTCAGCGTCCAAGCCCAGAATACCAGCAGAGTGACTACGCTATAATGGCGTGCCCGGGACGATCCTCTTCTCATCCGGTCTGCTGGATTTCGGCACAGTAAGGATACATAGCATACCAAGGAATCTGGGCTCACATTACATTTCGCCCAATATCCACAGTTGGCTATTGATACGTGGACAAGCTTACAGTATAGCGACTACAATGCCTGCATCTGGAACAGCCAAGGGGCTAGGAGCAACCGTTTCACCTATTCACATACTTGGCCCTAAAATCCAGAAGTGTATTGGCGGCTATCTCACTCTTGATACTCCTGGCCGGAGGATGGCCGCACGGCTTCAGCATAGCCTTTCGTGAGTAAGTGCCGACATTGTTGGTTGGTCGACCCGCCTTCACTGTCCTATCTTATTCACGCATCCAATGCCTTAAACTAACAAACTTCCGCGCATGATGAGACAAGTTCCTCCTCCCTCTCTCTCTCACTACTGTATCATACCATCCAAAGCTGATGGTACACCCTTTGCCAAAGAACAATGCCTACAGTACTGTACGTTGGTAGTTCTTCCTGTGTTTCATACCGCTCGGTTTATGAGACAACACACCCCTCCAAGTGAAGCTGGTTGAACAAGTCTTTCAGCTCGGAAAAAGAAATAATAAAACTTGCTCAACGGCACATCTAAGTTTACGAGCTGAAGGACTGGCCAGTAAGCCACCAAGCAAACAAACCAAAGCTACTAAACTTGTCTCATAATCATGTCATGCTCTTCATCTTGACCTCTGACTGTTCTAACTCTGAAGAAGGCTCAGTCTCATCTCCTTCGTACTGAGTTGGAAGGTCTATAGCAGGCTGCATGGTTCCGTCTCATCGACCTGAATATAAGCCAAAGTGCAAAGTGCGCTGAAGCATAAGCCAGGGGTTTCCAGATGCCAATAATCTCTTCCATGGTTGGGTCAAGGTTGTTCGTCCAGATGCCCGTTCTAGAGGATCCCTTCGTATGCCCACATGCATAGGTAGACCGCCTTGTGCCCGCTCAGTGTCAATAGGAGAAAGATCCTCTGCATGTCTCCTGAGATCCTGGTCATCAGCTTCAGCCTCCCTTATAATCGGGATCAAGGAGTTCTGTGACCTACCTCATGCGTACACACATACCATGTTTCCATATCGTGACTGTGTGGCCGCAGTGGGCTGGATCATCAATAACTGCAAAGCCAACTGGTCAGTGCCAAACTTACGGTACCGTCTTGATTGGTGATCAGACAGCATGCAGAGCGTGAATCGGTGTTTTTGATATCACGAGAAATGCAGCCAAAAAGTCACTGATGTGTCACTCGCCGGTCTCGCCTTCAGTAGTGTCGTCCACCAACATGTTCACACTTCTCGTGATCTTGCGCCATCCTGGTGGGCGAGTTGTCTCATCTCTCATCAAGAATGTTTCCAGGAGAAGTATCCCTGTCCTGCTTCCTTGACTCAATACACATTTGTCCGTGCTCTTCTTCGCCAAAGCAAGATCGACCATGCTGGTGTTCTCATTGCAACACTACCAGGTGCATAGACTCTCCTGATGCACCCGATACCACACTGGACCTCAAATGGGAGCACTTCAAGCTGATGTGAGCTCGAATAATGCAGGGATACCTGAATTTCAGATAGGCTACTTCTACCTTTGCCCCCATGTTGGAAACTTCGATAGTTCCCACCCCATGTGAAGAATGTTTACGTCCTGAATTTCAGGGGCACGGTTCAGCTTTCAGGTTCTTTTCTTAGACATCAACTGACGGTACAAATGGCTCATAGTAACGATAGCTATATGTAAGTATCATTTCCGGACACGAGGACCCAGAGTACATGCTGAAAGGCAACCCCTGGTGCACCACATGTTCACTAGACGAAAGTTTCTGGGAGCTAATTGCCTGTTTTCCTGTCCAGACTTCGAGTAGCTGTTCATCTATCGTTCCGCCTTCCTGACAAACGGCCATTGGAATGAATACGCAGTAGTTTCAAGTAATACATCCAACGTTATTCAAACCAGTCTAAGGGGTTCCGGCCTTGGCGGTAGTTGTGCGGTATAGGATATCGGCATTCGTCAAGTTCTCTCTCCTATACAACTGGATATTGGAAGCAGGGAGTCTTGGCAATCTGTGTTGTTATCACAATTCTAATCCTTTAGATTTGTTATCCGTTCCGGAACGAGTTTATCGTGTCGTAACATCTGTGAGACCACTTTCTAGTCCCTATACTTCCTCACCGTGCCATACCAACACATGCTTATCCCGAACTTGAATGCTCGCAGACTCCACGGATCATCGCTAGTGGTATCCCTTTTGAGAGTAGGGTTCCATCACGTCAAAAGGCTCCTCACTCTCGAGCAGGAGCGTTCGTGTTCAGGTATGTTTCATATCCTACAGCTCTCGAGACCTTCTACAGCCCATTGGTAACTCCAGCTCAAGTCCGGGAAATCTTGATATTGAAACAAGCCATGTAACGATAAGTAACAATACGCAAACCTAATACAACGGGTTGCGAGCAGCTCATACGTTGTCATGATGAGGGGGTTCTTGGTGGCGTTACCCCATAGCTATGAGGCTTTCGGGTTTCCGTTTGTGGCTAAGGCCATCATGACACCTATTTCACAACCACCTAACTTTTTTAATGTCTCCATTCGACTTCACAACAAATAGATATTGAACAAGTATTCCTTGACATGATTTCTTTCTTGGTCTAGCTGCTGCTTCAATTCGCAGCGACAGGGCATATCTATCATCAGCCCTTCACTTCAGATCCATCATCTCCAAGATTGACTTTCTTGCCAATGATCCATCCAACTTCCACCGCGTCGTGGTCTCGCCCGCCTACTGCATCAGCTCGGCTAGAGATCCAGGAAAGAAAAAGATGTTGAAGTTCTTTTGTTTCCTCGTCAAAACGCCGCTTCTTACACGAATGCGTCGTCTTTTTTGTCATTCCCTTGTCGTGGTATCGTTAAAATGCAAGTCTCTTTTTGACTTTTTTGCTTCGCCTCACAAATGCAGGTTTGCCCTAATATGTCTTTGTTGAAAGACGCCCACTCCGTGCCTGGTATATATCGCAAAAGAATCCCCACTACCGTATAACCGAAATGGCTTTTTGGATAGAAATCATAAACAAAACAGAAGCCGGAAACCGACCGTCCTCCCTTCCAACGGGAGATACACAGGTTTCGTTGAGAACCGTACGCCGCCTATATTTGTTAAATCAAATGAGCTGATTAAACATCTTCAAGATGCATGCAGAGAGCTGTTGAATACTCTTTTGGTGACTTGTTACAATGCCAATGATCAAATTAGAACTTGAGTTCCTTGGGCTGCTCCCAGCTGAAGGACTGGTTGGTACCAAAGTGACCGTTCTTGGCAGTCTGGAGGTAGATGGGGTGGTCCAGGTTGAGCTCGCGGACAATGACACCAGGTCGGAGGTCGAAGTTGTCACGAATGATCTGGACAAGCTCCTCAGAGGTCTTCTCAGAGGTGCCGTAGGAGTCGACGTAGATAGACAGAGGCTCAGCGACACCAATGGCGTAGGAGAGCTGGACAAGAGCACGTCGGCAGAGCTTGGCGTTGACCAGGGACTTGGCAATCCATCGGCCGACGTAGGCAGCAGATCGATCGACCTTGGAGAAATCCTTACCGGAGAAAGCACCACCACCGTGGGCACCCCAGCCACCGTAGGTGTCGACGATGATCTTTCGGCCGGTCAGACCAGCGTCACCCTGGGGGCCACCAATGATGAAGAGGCCAGAGGGTTGGATCTGAATAAAGGATTAGCACTTGAGCTTGTTCCGTGTTGGGTTTTGTCAACTTACGTGGTAGATGGTCTCGTCGCTGAGGTACTTAGCGGGGATGACCTTCTTGATGATCTTCTCCTTGATCTCCTTGCGGAGCTCCTCGGTGGAGATATCGGGAGAGTGCTGAGCAGAGACAACAACGGTGTGGACGCGCTGGGGAACAACGGCACCGTTGTCGTGCTTGTACTCAATGGTGACCTGGGTCTTGGTGTCAGGTCGGAGCCAGGGGAGAGAACCGTCGCGACGAGCAGCGGACATGGCAGCGTTAAGCTGGTGGGCGAAAAGGAGAGTGAGAGGGAAGAGCTCGGGTGTCTCGTCCGTGGCATAACCGAACATGATACCCTGGTCACCAGCACCGAGCTGCTCGAGAGCCTTCTCATAATGAAGACCCTGGGCGATATCGGGGGACTGCTGCTCAATGGCGACGAGCAAGTTGCAGGTCTTGTAGTCAAAACCCTTGGCGGAGTCATCGTAGCCGATGTCCTTGATGGCGTCACGGACGACCTTCTGGTAGTCAAGCTTGGCCTGGGTGGTGATCTCACCAAAGACCATGATCATACCGGTCTTGGTGGCAGTCTCGCAAGCAACCTTGGAGAGGGGATCCTCTCTGAGGCAGGCATCGAGGATGGCATCGGAAACCTGATCAGCGATCTTGTCGGGGTGACCCTCACCGACGGACTCGGACTGGTTGATTGTCAGTGACTGAACTGCGAGATAATAAGGCCTCAATACAAGGGTACATTGAGAGATCCGATAAGGAATCCCGCAGATGTTACTTGTGCCGTGGCGGGCTTAGGAAGGACCTACTGTGAAGAGGAAAGTACCCTCATTGTAGTGCTTCCATGAGGAGAGCTCGGCGTGGACGCCGTTGGTGCCGTTGGTAGCAGACATTGTGAGGATTAAGGTGAGTAATGAGAGAGAAGGATGTGAGAGAAGAGATGACGGTTAAAGCTGGGGCAGACGCGAACGAGTCTGTTTATTCGGTGACGAGGGAGATGAGGTCACTGATAAAGCTAATGGTTAGATCAAACTGACAATGAAGAGCAATTGGGACAAGAACATACCACAGAAAGAAGGCGCTGGGAGAAGAGAGGAAATAAAAAGAGGATGAAGAAGGAAAAAGCAGAAAAAGATTCGAAGCGGGAGCGGGAGGTAGTAGTACCTTAAAGAAAAAGGCGGGAAGGAGGGGGATGTGCGAATTCGTTATTGCAGGCTTTATTATGAGCGAAGTGGGGGGTGGGAATTTTCCTTACCAAAAGGTCGGAGAGATTTATATAGCTCGGGCAGGTTTTTTTTTTTTTTTTCCCTTCTTCCTCTTTATCAACTCTTATAGTTGATGACTAGGATGAGCTTATTCGAGACTTGTGTAATGACTCGGTTTATACCTGCATGGCTATAATATGATATCAATGTACCTGTCGAATAATGTATAATGCTCAACGCTACAGTACAATGGTTTCTCAATGAAAGGGTAGGGATCGACAAAAAGTAGTGCCTGCTTATTTTTTTCTGTTGAACGGCCGTCGGTCGCGATTGTTCAATTCTACAGGGTCCGGAGTCATAAGGGGGTACTTGGCTTAGTATGGGGAAATAGCGCGAAGCATAGGTACATAGCTTATCGTCAAAGGTAGGCTTTCGGTGGCCGCGGCCCTTGGCTATGGAGGGGTAAATGACACTTGGAAGGTGAGAAAAGGCACGTTCTTCGGAAGCCGAAATTTGCGGCAGTATTGCGCCATCGCACCTGCCGCCAGTTACAGCAAGTGTCAGCCAGTGTCAATGTTCGGACAGAGAGAGTATTTCTCGGGTATCCATTGCTATAGGTACTCTTTTTTTTCACGGTATAATAAGTTCAAAATAAGAGCTAATGATTTGGTTTAGTTATTCTAAGTCTAAGTCACTATTATTGCAAGACAGGAGTTGTTGGGCCTGAACTTAACATCTTAATCTCGCTTTTCTTGCACCCTCTAGCTAGCCCGAGCTCATCAATGTAGTTGCAATCCGTCCCTAAGGTAGTACTCGTACTCGTCTCCCCGCTTCCCGTCAATCCCCTCATCTAAGTTAGGATATCCGGTTGAAGGAACAATGGACCATGAGTTGCCGAATCTATCAGCCGCAATCCCTCCGAGAATAATCCTTGACCAATTCCCTGATTGATTTTCACACACGTGCACCAACATCCGGAGTAGATAGTTGAGTGGATAAAGGTGTCTAGGGGAGGAAAGAAAACTTAGGACCATAATCCTAAATAACAAAAAGATTTAGGTAAGGTTGTATCAAGTTAGAGTGCTTTTAGGCTAGTTTATTTTG